>JAKCPI010008674.1:0-85425 GCA_023213315.1 Euborellia annulipes | reverse complement strand
CGCAAATTACTATCTTGTAAATAACTAGGTCGTCGTAAATAACTGTAAAAAACCAACTGCCTGAAAAAACAGCTTAAAAGCTTTTATTTCATATTTTTTTGTGTTTTAGAGCATTGACGATGTTGTTTTCTTTTTATTTAGTAAAAAAATATAATCAAAATGTTAATAAAATAATGAAAAAATGAAATTAAAAAATTAAATATGGTAACCTAACCTACAACTGTCATTTCATTTGTAAGTATATTTTTTTTTTTTTTTAATTAATTAATATCAGATAATTAATTCCAGTTTGCTTTTATCTTTTTTTGATTTCAGATAAGGAACTAAACATATGGAAAATTAATTATAGAATATATATGGCCCAAAAAGTGGAATCTGGTCTGGCAATCATCCATTACTATATGAATCGTCAAGATTTTATAAAAATTCACAAGTAATATTTGTTTTGGTTTCTAAAATATAACAAGAAGAATAGAAAAAGAAGGAAAAACTATACTATAGATCTTTCGATAAGCAAAAGCATTTTAAATGGTTAATAAAGAAACTAGGGCTATTTACTTGACCTTAAGTGATGTAAGTGACCTTAACTATTTAATAAAAATATTTCATTAAATTTTAGCAGGCAAAGGGCCTTTGACCCAGTCAACTTCTCGTTTATCATGCCATATAAAACTGCCACGGGGTGAGGTGATATTCTCTGGCAAGAGTGCAAGATACACGGGAGCAGCAGCGCCTGGAATTACAATTTTTTTAAAAATTAAAATCTTTCTCTTTTATTTAAAGGAAAATGGATGGAATACCTTGTTCAACGGTGAGAGCTCCTTTATGACTCGTCATATCAGTGTCAACGTAGCCTGGATGGACATGATTGATGACGATATCCTCTCGGGAGTCATTTTCAAAGGTTTTCTGTTGAATTCGTGTGAGAGCACTCACACCTGCTTTGGAAACTATATAAGGAGAATTGGGCCAGCCTTCTTCTTCAAGCGTCGACGCATTCGCATCTCTAAAAATTAAGTAATGAGTTTTTAATCGCCTTTACTATCAGGACCATTTTGTTTCTTCTTAAGAAGACCTCTTCTAATCTACCTAATCTTTATATATATAATTCTTCTGTACGTGTGTATGTGACTGAACTCCTCCTAAACGACTGAACCAATTATGATGAAATTTTCTGTGTATGTTTGTGAGAGTCCCGGACAGGTTTTGTTTCACAAATAACAATAAGCTAATGAGTAATTAACTGGTAAAATAAGAAAAAAATAAAAATTAGGAGAAATGGTTGCCATGGTAACAAAATATAAATATTTACCCATGTTTACAATTTTTTATTTATTTACATTTTGAATTCTAAAATATTGGCGTAAATTTTTTGTCTGTGTACCGGGAGAGTCCCGGAAAAGATATGATTCACAAAAAAATCTTAAGTTCATGAATAATTAACCGTTAAAATAATCTCTATATATAAAAATGAAAAGGGAAAATGTATGTACCGGTATGTATATAAGTAGGCGAGCAAGGGGGGTCCAGGGGCGCAGCCCCCGCTTGATGGACAAGCCCCGCCGAAGGCGGGCCTTGCGTCTAGTTTAATATGAAATATCTTATACATTTCTAAGTAAATTTAACACAAATCAATATCATTTTAATAACTAATTACAATTTAAATAAATCAAAGACAAAAATGTCGTAATTTTTTTATTAACGCCAAATTTCTAAAATTTTAAAATAATCTTTCTATTTCAGTTTTTCTCTGTCTATTTTATTAGAAATTCGTATAAAAACAAAATTTGTAATTAATATCCAACTGTACATATCGAGATTATGTTGATTTGTCCTTTGAAAATCGACATATTTTTCTTTATTTTATTTAAATTGTATTAAATTGATTTGTATTTGTTTTTGTTTGTGAGGCCAAGTGCCCCATGGCTCTCGGGATTCAAACACAGGATCTCTAGTCTCATTGTTGGTGTAGTTGATACAATGGATAGCACAGCACACCGATGCACCCGGAGAGACTAGAGATCCTGGGTTCGATTCCCGAGATGGAACACTTGGCCTCACAAACAAACATACTCACAGTCTTGATTCCAGTTCCATCCTCAGAGCCGGGTGGGAAAATCTAATTGTGTGATTTTTTTATCAGTAACAGCACTTTTTTATTATTTCTTTACATTTACATTTAGCAGACCTTACAAAAATAAATTTTTGTCAGCCGGATCTGAGGATGACCTGGACCAGAGGCCGAAACACCAGTCTTAATTTAATTTAAAGTAAAAATTGGCTAAAGTAATCGGGCATTTAAAAAAATAATTTTTAATAAAAACAAATAATTGTGTAGCCTCTATTGGGACCTTAAATTTCTAAACACAAGGAAGGGAGCAGGATTAAAGCCTCCGATTTTATTAACGAGTCGTTTCGGGAAAACTCTTTCAAAATTGTATCTGTCCCGGAGTTGTTCATTCTCACTAAACAAGTCAAATGAATAATTCACCCATCAATAGAATGCATAATAAATGTATTGTGCCCTTGTAACAACTCCGGGACAGATACAATTTTGAAAGAGTTAAAATCGGAGGCTTTAATTTTTGGCTGCTTCTGCTCTCTTCCTTGTGTGTAAATCAACGCCGCGTACTTCATTGGTTAAATTACTAAATATAACCCTTCTGAGGGATCTTCGAGCACCCCACAGCCAAGAGACAATGAATGTCCCGCGATTTAGTTTTGCCATCTTGAATTTTAATTTTTTTTTTTTTTATTAAATCGTATTTATATTTTCTTACTTGATAAATTTTTCCATTAACTGTGAAAGTCTTTCGACAGTTAATTGAGTATTTGCGAGTTCTTTTTTCAAATCTTCACCAGGGATGAGAGTTAAATGGCCCAGAGCACTTGAGACGTTCACCACTCGAGCGTGGGGTCTTAGAATTGGAAATAAAATATTACAAACATTCACCAATGAAAAATAATTGGTCTTTAATGTATTTGTTGCTTGTTCGCCAATAGATTCTGTGGCATCCATCTGGAAATTTAAATTCATTTCAATTATTTGGATATGAAATAGGAATTGTCGATAGTGTGATTCGGGATTTTTGTTTATTTCAAGTAAAATCAAAGATATGTATAAAATGGGGTCACTAAAGTGTCTGCGCTGCAGTTCCTGGATGACTGCTCAACAGCTGACAGATAGAATATGATTCTTCAATATTTCCTACACAGGTTTATTCAATAATTTTAGCGATGGGAGTCCGAAAAATTCAACAAAATAATCGATTTAGTAACTCAAAATCCCGTTTTATCTATTTATAACTTTGATAAGGCTGTGACTTTTTTAGTTTTTGAGATATTATAGTGGTTTTGGCCTTAAAATGTTCAGCAAATTACCCTCTACAATGAAATATCAATATCGAAATTTCCAACAAGAGTTCTCTTTTCGCTTCCCGCATCACATATATATACACGAGGGTTGTTTTTTTCAACTTCCGATAGACTATAAAGTAAAGACGAGTGAATAGTGATTTTCTTACCAAAAGTTAGTGCACAATCAAGGCTACTTCTCCACAAAATCTCTCTGACGATTGAGGCACTTGTCTTATCTGTAAACAAGCTTTCCAATCCCCTCTTCATAAAATGTTGCCGCCAACGTTTTGAAGTGAGTTGTGATTGTTTTTGAGACCCAGAGCAACTGCTTAGTAATTATAGAGTACAGAAAAGAGAATATACCTGGGTTCAATATGCCCGAAATGATAGCTTTGGGGGCATAGCTTTCAAACCGACGAGGAGCTCAAAGACTCCATCCCAACACATTAGCAATTGGAAAGCTTGTTTACAGATATAAAAAGTGCCTCAATCGTCAAGGTGATTATCAGGAACCGACCGAATATTCGGTTTCGGCCAATTTCGGCCAAAAATCCTGGTTTCGGCCGTAGTTTCGGTTTCAGCCAAAAAGTAGCCGAAACTTTCGGCCGGCCGAAACCTGAGTCTGAAAAGATGGGATGAGAAAAAAAGGTCAAATGATATTATGTTCTAGTGTACTATTCTACTTAATATGTCTTAGTAATATAAGGTAAAATTAAAAGAACGTGTAGAATTAAATTATAACATTTTATTGCGAGACAAGAATATCAATAATAAATAAACAATCAACAATGAATGACGTCATCCCCGAGGAGATCTAGGTGGCGCCTACTTCCCTCCGCCTCCAGGTGGCTTCGCTTATATATATCACTACTTAAAGAATGCTACGAATTCGTGATTAATATCTCGTGTTTATTTGCTCGTGTTTTTGTTACATTAATTTTTCAACAATCTTAACAATAACGATCCAACACACTCACTCACTGCTTTCTTGACTACTCATACTCTACAAATGATATAAGTTTTTTATATGAAATATAAGTTTCGGTTCGGCCGAAACTAAGATTGAGGCCGTAATTCGGTTTCGGTTTCGGCTGAAAATCTTGTTTCGGTCGGACCCTAGAGATTATATAGAGAAGTAACCTTGATTGTGCACTAAAATCATTTTTTTATTATTCACCCGTATTTACTTTATAGCTTATCGGAGGTTCAAAAAAAAAAAAAAAAAAAAAAAAAAAAAACCCTTACGTATATACAGCATGTTCTGGAAGGCTTACGCTGTTGAATGAATATGAATTGAAATTTTCTCGGGTTAACAAACAAGTAACATGACTTAACCAGAGAAAATTTCATTTTCCATATATATATATATAAATACGAGTTCAAATTAAATAACTCCATTACAAGGATATATATATATGTATATAGCCCCCATGTCTTCTTGAATATATTTTAATAAGAGAAACGAATACCTTGTAAGCTATTCCAGCATTATTAACTAAAACATCGAGACCGCCATAATTTGCTTTTAAAAAATCTCTCAATTTCTTAATGCTCTCTTGATCATCAACATCTAATTGATGGAATTTCGGTTTCAGTCCTTGCTGAAAAAGAAGAAAATAGAAATATAAGTGGATCTCTCAATTTAAAATAAGGCTATTACATTATTTAGAGAGAAAAAATATTGGAAAAAATATATTATTACTTGACAAGGTCATAAAGGATCACAGATGAAAAAAAATCTCTGAAACCACAAAAAAAAAAAAAACGGAATTTGGCAAATTTTTAGATCTAGGTGGTGTTATTTAGCCCGCAGAGAGCGTTAAATATGATATTTATGACGATTTTCTCCGTTTCAATCAATCAATAAATGGCTTTGACAAAAATAAAAAAAAAAACTAATTTCCAATGAAAAATTACATATAGTCCGCAGATGTAAATAAATGGGGAAAGAGAATAATTAGTTACGGTACCTCTTTCAATTGCGTAACTGCCGCCTGTCCCCTTTTTTTCATCTCTCGAGGTTAAATAAACATCTCCATCGAATTTTTCTAATAACTGTTTGACAATTGCCAAACCAATTCCTTTATTGCTTCCAGTTACCAGGGCCACTTTAGCCATTTTCTCGTTTATATATTTTTTCCCAAACGTTTAATCTTCCACTTGTAAATAAAATGGATATTCTCTCTCGCTGTCAATCTACTATATAGAAGTGAATGCGGCGGCGGCCTTGACCTTCAGAGCTAAAATTCGATGATCACGGGATGATTAAGAAATGACTGGCAAAAATCATGAATTTAAGAACATTTTATTTTTAACTTGAAACATAATAATAATAATAATAAAAACTATATAATATATCGCCTGCTGAGAATGCTGAGTGGCGAAAGTCAATTCGAGAAAAGGCGTTTGAATGTTTTATAAACATTTAAATAGCCGGGGAATAAATGAATAGGCCCGAATCAATAGCAAAGAATGGAAATATATTTTCGCCACTTTGCCACTCAAAAGAGAAGACGTTTCGTGTCCGGTGATTTTATTTAAGCCATTTGGATACCAAATCAGCCCTTGAGCTATGGCTCCGATGTAGAGTATCAGCTTCTGGTGCCAAAGGTCAAGGGTTCGCATCCCGTCCCAGGCGAAGAATTTATCTCAATTGAATTGGATACCAATCAATTGAAATAAATAGGGACGGGGTCTAAATGACCTCAGATGCCGAAAAAGACCTTAAACAAATAAAAAAAAAAAAAAAAAAAGATACCAAATCAGTCATTCTCTGATTATATAGATGACCCCCCCCCCCCCCATGTACAGGATGTCCCACACAAAGGATTCCCCCGTGCTTATTCTTAAGCTCTGAGCCACATCAGACCCACCTTAAAACTGAAAGAGGCAAAGAAATTTTTTACAACCCTTGTCCGGAATGGGGGTAGTTTAATCGCCGAAACTTTGGAAATCAAATAATTTGGGTCGACATAAATCTTTGAGCATCTTCCAAAAGACATCCAGAAACCTATAAATATATTCTCCAGGGAATTGAGAAGAATATATAAAAATAATCAAATTTTATCAAAAACAAGACTAATCAACTTTTCAATGTCCATGATAAGACTTTTCGTCAGAATGGGTGCGAAAAAACTAATTAATTTGAAAGGTGGAAAAGTTCTGACGTGGCACTTTGAAAATTATCTTTCCGCATTTTAAACAAAAAAAAAAAAATTTATTTTGATTATCTATTCGTAAAGGCTTGAAATTTTTAGAGTCCGTCCAGAATCACTCTTCATTTTTCTTGCCCTAATATGGCAACACTGCTCTGCCCGCTCTGGACTCTGGACACTCACTCATTGATAACGGCAAATGTTATCAAATCCTAATTTCGGAGGGAAGTCACGTAAAGATTTATTATCAAATTGGTTATCGGCAATTATAATTGTCGGAACTGGAATTTTTCTATTAGTGTTAGATACTAGTATTATTATTATTATTATTTTATTATTAAAGAGATGATCTCACAGACCAACGACTTGTCCGATAAAATCTACTAAAATTTATAATAAATATTATTAACAAGAATAAAATTAAAGATATAAATTGGAAATTATCGCTGGACGACATAACATTATCGCCATATGTATTGAGACTAACGCACAGGAGTTAGGCAACCCATATGTCACACGCGTAGCGTCAAATGCCTACCCTTGACAACACAGACTATATAGGGGCCATTTTCAGCAAAAGTACAATAAATTGATTTTTAATTAAACTATTTTTATATTCTCAATAATTTATTAATTTAAATAAAGTTTTATTTAAAAAATAGGAAATCAAAAATAGTGCAATTTTATAGACCTGTATATATTTGAAAGTGTCTCTAGAGTATAATTGCCCGAAATAAAGTAAAATATTTTATTATAAAGTACTGGTGGCATCCCTATTTAGATCCCATCCCTAATTATTACAAATGATTGGTAGCCTAATCAATGGAAAGACATTTTTCTCGCTTGGAACAGGAAGCGAACCAGGGACACCAGTTAGTTTCATTTGTCTTAATTAATTAATAAAAAATAGCAAATACTATGATAATAACTGTTAGAGCCAATTTTTCAAAATAAAAAAAATAAATAAAAAAATACTATAAAAATACATTAAAGTAAAGTAATAGTAGTCTTTAGTCAGTAATTCCCTTGAAATTTCACTTGAAATTCATTAAATTGATTGATAAAAAATCCTAAATTCTAAGAATATCAATTCCCGTTAAAATATCAAAACATGATTTTCAAGTGGAATATCAAAAAATGTGAGTTAAGGGAATTACTCAAAAACTTGCAATCTCTCGATACTCAAATTTTATAGTTAACCTCAGAACCAATTTCTTAGACATCTCGAGCATTATGAATAAAATCGGTCAAAGAATACTAGTATTTTACTAATGTACTTTTTTTTTTTTAGCCTTTTTCGATTTTCTCAAAATTAACTCTTTTGAAACATATCACGTAGCGTTTTTAATAATTTTAGTTAATTTTTTGGCCTTCGAAAATTTCTTAGTTTTTATTTTAAATGATTTTAACATTTCCTTTATCGAATTTTAAACATGAATAAAATACTTTCTCTCTATATATTAACATATATAGGTAAGAGAAAGTAAAAGTTCTTTCCATATTGACGAAATTTGATTATAATAAACTTTCTAAAACATTTAAGAAATTCAAATTATTATTACGTTACTCTCAATTTCAAATATTATAAGTGTAATTAATTTTAAATATATTCATTGAAAATTGTGAATTTATTTAGAACATGGGACATAGAAGAAGATCTAGACCGTACAGTGTAGGTAAGAAAAAGTGAATAATTCAAAGTAAATAAAAGCTATCCATCTATATATCAAACAATTATTCTTAATTATAAACGATTTTCTTTTCCAAGCGTAATTTTCCTCTTTATTTAAAATGAATTTAAATTCATTGTTTCATAAATAATGATTTAGGGGTTGAGTTGAGCTGATTCACTTGGTTAAGAAATTTAGATTAATAATGCGATAAAAAGAGCGTAATCCTTTTTGATTTAATTATTTCGGTGCCAAGTTGGCGGCCCGCAGGGGGCGTCCATTGCTGCTGACCCAGGCAAGGGAGCCAAAAAGGCCGTCGTTAGGTAGGTAATAAAAATATTTTTTTTTTTATCATGAGTTAACATTTCAGTTAACGACTTGACCTTCTATATGATATGATGATAAAGCCAGCCGGCCAAGCGTTCATCCGAGATAAAAGTCTTAAGCTCTGAGCTCTCTTTCCCTCCCCACCACCCACTCCGACATTCCTACCTCGGGGTGTAATTGCAAAAACGTGTGCAAGATCAATAAAAAGAAAAAAAAAAAAGACTAAAAATGACCGAAAATGCTGAACGAAGCCATTATTTTTTTTCTCTATCTCTCTTCTCTCTTAGTTCTGATTGTCGACACCTTTAAATGACATTTCGGACAAACTGACAATTAAAATGAGTTGCTATAAGAAAAAGAGATATCATCTTGTCTTTATAACGAAAATGAGATATTGAATGGTTTAATGACGGCTAGTTAATATCCAAAAATCTGGTGTGACTGGCGCACAGCACACAACTTTCTCTTGCCTTCGGTAATCGAAAGTTGTGTTCTGTGCTTGTCACACCAGATTTTTTGTGTCGACATGCATTTAGTTTCCGACAGTACGGTACATTCGATTTTCAAGATGTAAAATTATGGCAAAATATTTATATTTTGTTACCATGGCAACCATTTCTCCTATCTTTTCTACGGAGTACAAGAGTAAAGTGGTCTTCAGAAGATTTCAATGGTAAAACGAGAATATACATTTGAAAGAGAATCTAAAAAATAATTGGTTTTTGAATTTTAATCAAATTCGTTGGAGCGAATTTTAAGAAAATCGAAAAAACTGAAAAAATACATCAGCAAAGTACTAGTACTTTTTGGCCGATTTTGTTCAAAAGCTTCGTGTCACGTCCCATGGGGGTACCTAACTTAAATATAAAATTTCAACCTCCTAGCTCTTTTCGTTCTTGAGATATTTTGTTCACAGACACACACACACACACACACACACACACACACACACACAGAGAGAGAGACACGCACACACACACACAGACAGATGTCGCCAAAACCACTTTTTGGATTCAGGGTCCTCAAAACGTGAAGATCCATCAAAATCTCGACATTGAATTTTTGACATGAATCCAATACTTTCTCTCTATATATATATTAACAAATATATAGAGGTAAGAGAAAGTAAAAAGCAAATAAAATAAATTAATTTTCTATACAAGACCAAAAATAAATGCACATTGCTATAAAAAATGTTTATTAACTTGGTGGTGATACATTGACTGTCATTCGATCGAAAAATGGGTGTTGGATAATTTGTATTCGATTGATGAGAACGGGGGGTATTTTTTTATTTTTTTTTTTATTTAACATCATTCAATCGGATGCCAATCGATTAATCTGTTTGTGTGTGTGTGTGTGTGTGTGTGTGTGTGTGTGTGGTGTGTGTGTGTGTGTGTGTGTGTGTGTGTGTGTGTGTGTGTGTGTGTGTGTGTGTGTGTGTGTGTGTGTGTGTGCGCGCGCGCGCGCGCGTGTGTGCGCGTGTGTGTGTGTGTGTGTGTGTGTGTGTGTGTGTGCGTGGAGCCAAAACTCTTACTGCTTATTAGATAACGTTAAAATAATTATATTTTGAAATGTATTATATAAACCAGCGGTTCCCAACCAATGGGCCGTGGCCTACTTGTGGGCTATAAGGTTTTCGGAGAAAAATACTAACTAATTGTATCAGGTTCTTACGTGTATAGTTTTTCCCCCAGTGGCTTGCTGCACATCAAAACATCCTCTAAATGTAGAATGGCTTCTCGTATTAAAATTTTATAATTTAAAATACGCTCCACGTATGTATAATTTGATGCACTGAAGATGGATTGCGAAATATTTACAAAATAAATTATTTTAATGTGGAAAGCAACCCTGGTGTATTTTTTCGCCGAAAACCTTAACGATCTGTCCCAGTATATATAAAACATTTCTATTGTCCGCTCCGCACCTCTGGAGTGAACATTTCCATAGCTTTATAAAAATTAAATAATATAATGGTTTATCAAATATTTAAAAAAAATTTCAATTAATTTTTACTTTCTCTTATCTTAATATGCATATTAGGGGGGTCCTTATCCATCATATTTTTTCCATCGCCTTTGAACTTTGAGTATTTTCAAGATTTTCCTAAAACTTTAAGCATTTCCTTTGTTTTCGTCCACAAACGACTAAATTAATTTCAAATTACAATAAAACTAGAAATTTACTATTTAGAATCTTTTATTGCTTAAAATTACCTCAAATAATACATAATTAATAGAACTAACAGGGTAGATTAAATTGTTTCATCTGTCAAAGTTCCTCAGCATAATTCTTTCTTTTTCATTTCATATTTATTTGTCAATCGTATTTTTCAGTTCGATTATATAAAATTATATTTAACAAATATGTGAGTAGTTTAGTGTTTAGTCAAATCTGAATTGAGGTATTCATGAATATCAATATCTTATTCAAATGAATAGGTCTCGAAAATTATTTAAATAAAATTATATACAAGTTGTCTGAGTTATCAAAAGAAATTGTAAAGTGCTTCAAGGCTGTATTTCTTTTACTTTTTCATATTATTAATTTTTAAACTTGACAGCGACTTTTTAGAGACTTTTTTTTCCAAAAACAGACTCTACCAACTATTTGGCTAAAAAAAGAATAGACTTTTAAATATAATAATAAAAATAAATGACCTTTATTCAACTTTAGTTTTCTTTAAAAAGAGATAAACTGAAGGATTAGTACGATTAAAGCTAAAACTATCCAGTTTTCATCTAAATTGACTTTTGTAGGCATAAAACAAGATCAAAAAGTAAAATAGCATTGACTTTTTTCAAAACTGATCCATAGTTTTTAAGATTGCTTTTTGTTCTTAATACAAAGTAATTGCAATAAAATCATTTTTTTTTTTTAAGTAATTTTGTACCAACCCATTTTACTTAAACATACACGCACAATATACGTCAGTATACTGACACTGAGCCGCAGCGTTTTTTACGGAAAAAGTGGGCCGCACATCAAAAAAGATTGGGAACCGTTGATTTAAACAATCAATTCACAAACACTAGAAAAAAAATTATGTTTTTAGGAGGAGAAAAAATATATTTCTCTTTTAATATTTATATTTAGATATAATTAAATGAATATACTAATGTAATGATTAATGGGATGTATTTTATTTCCTGTTTTCAATAAAAATATTTGCAAAGTAATTATTAGAGTGTTATATAAAAATCATAATTCAATTGCCTTAGAAAAATATGGGAAATGGAAATTCATTTTGGTTAATCTAAACAGTAGAAGATAGAGGAAAAAAGTCGTTTATTTTAGGAAAAAGTCTATTCTTTTTTAACCAAATAAAAAATCGGGTGTGATGTCGCACAGCACACAACTTTCTACCTTTTGAGAAAATCTAAAAAAAAAAAAAAAAAAAAAAAAAACTGAAAAAGTATTTCAGTAAAGTCCCAGTAGGCCTACTCTTAGACCGATTTGTTAAAAACAAAAAATATTTTCGCGCCTCAGGGTAGGCAGCCAGTGGTGAAAGAAAATCGTATTTCTTCCAATTCGCTCGTTGAAGTTGTAAAATAAATTTTCATCGAAATCCGAGCCAGAGTGATCCCGAGTTCAGTTCAGAATGTAGATAGATGGAAAAGCACAGAATGAGTGGCAGAAACGTCTTTTATGGAAATAAATTCAATAAATAAAAATTCCTCTTTCCTTTAAAATTTAACTAGTAGCTAATTATTTTAGTTCATAACATTTGGGAATTGGTCCTCGAATTGAATTCCTTAAGAGATGGAAGGTGTGCGCCCAGATAGGATTCCAATCCTTGGAGTCATCCTTTAAAGCTGGAAATAACTCAAGTCCCAGGGACAATCGATTCCTGTAGGACATTCTCTCGGGACCTCACTTCCTTCTCTGATTTTAAACAACCAGCATAAGGATCAAGAAAGAGATCGAATGATTATCGGAAAAAAATCACAATAACATGGTACAAACACTGTGAAATCAATAAATTTTTTGTTTTAATTAAAATAAAAAAAAAACATTATTTCAATTTAACAGAAATAATAAATTGTCATTCCTGACTCTGAATGTATCAAATGCAATTTGTGAATGAATGATATAAAGAGATTTTGTATGCCTTATAATTGGCCATTATGATATATGGTAAATGAGAAATAAACAGAGAATAAAAAAAATTCCAATCCAACTCCTATTACCTAATAACAAAGAAACAAATTGCAAATAACAAATTAATTACCGATGCAATTTATTTATTTATAATCATTTTCCGAAATGTAATTCAATTATATATAATTTCCAAAATTAAAAAAAAATAATAAATAAATTAGTTAGAAAAATGTAATTAATTACAAATTACTGTTTTGTCGAATAATTAATTGACAAACACAAATGTAATTTGATTAAATGTAATTCAATTTCTGATAGTCTCTAATTATTTGCCTGTTACTTAATGCAATATTTTCCAATTATTGGTCCATAATAGTGGCTAAATGTCGAATCTTTTAAAAGTATGTATTTTTTAAATTATGAGTAGTAAAAATTCATATGGAGTACTTTTTTATTTTTTCTTACATATATGTGTAATGTTATATATAGAAATCATTGAAAGCGAATTTAATTTAATAAATTTTGATGAAAATACATATTTGAAGTGAGCAAAACTTGTCAAATAATTTTCCAAACTATATATTACATAAAATTCAATATCTCAAAAATGGAAAGAGCTATGAGATTGACCCTAGTAAAAATGATTGAGGGATCCACCCTTTAGGCTGTTGACGTCATTTATGGAATCAATTTATATATGGACCCTGTTATGCAATGGTGTGTCAAAGACCAAAAAATTCAAAAATGAGTTAAGCACGGAATATTGTTTCAAATGCTTTAATTAATAGTATTTTTATTAAATATGTCCTAAAAAAAATTATATTTTATTTTATTTGCACAATTGACAAGAAAATTATATATATATATATTTTTTTTTTTTTTTTTTTTTTTAAACATTCACACTTTTTTCTCATTCACACTCACATTCACACACACATTCATGCAGTCTTTTCGGCAACTTAGGCCATATAAGACTTTTTACGATAACCGTTGTAGAGAATATATCAATTGTGGGTTGAGGCATTTCTATTTAAGCCATCTGGTATCCAAATGGCTTAAATAAAATCATCGGACTGCCTGGGTCCGAACCCGCGACGCACATAGGAGTATTTGAGGTAAAAACCCGATCAAAATAGAAAAACTCAAAATGGATGGTTCTTTATCTACTATAACCGGTTTATTGGAATCAAGGACGGATCCAGAGGTGTTTCTCGGGAGGGGGTGGGGGGGGGTAACCTGGTGTGACTGGTCGCACAACGCAATTTTTTTCTTAATTTCGGAAAATTTAAAGGCGCATTCTGGCCAATTATTTATTATTTTCCTTATATAAGAATATAAATACGCGTACAAATCAAATTTTTAGGTATTAATTTTTAAAATTTTACATTAAAAATAAAATTTTTTTCGAAAAAAAGTATTTTTTTCAAATCTCGTGGAGGGGGTTATTACCCCCTTTACACCCCCCCTTGTATCCGTCCTTGATAGTAATCCAGTCCCCCCCTGACCCTTCCGGTTCGGCTTCCTGGTCATAACATCACTCGGAACCCAGTCATTGTGTCAACCGCTTGTCTTGGTTCTAGGCGCTCTCATTTTCGTTAGTCAGTTTTTTGTGCAAAATATCTTCATGTGGTGGTCAACAGAAAAAAAACGACTTGAATGTGGAAATTGAAGGTATGCTCTCTATATTACAGTATATTTGATTCAGTTTAAACGTAATTATCACTGTTTTTTATAAATATCAAAAGTCGCTTTTTTGTACGTTTTTTTTAAAGAAAATTTCAGACAAATTAGTGTTTTTGTTTATGTGTCGCGGCTTGTCGCCTCAAACTTTTTATCTGGGCATAAAGTTCAGTCCTTTAGGATGTAGAAACAAGAAAAATATATCCCCCCATCTTACCCCATATTTTTTTATAGTATTTTAACGTGAACGAGGGACTCCGTTCTTCGGGAGGACATGAAGTTAGTTGAATGAATCTTTCTTCCATCAAATTCATTTTTTCTTCTATTTTTTTCCCTTTGAACTCTTTCAAAATATCATATAACTCCATTCTGGTAATTTTTTTTAACTCTTCCCAAAGGATCTATAACAAAAGAAAACTAAAATTATACTAAATCGATTTAATGATTCTGTTCCCTCGTTCACTTTAAAGTCTAATAAAAAAATATGGGGTGAGTCGGGGTGAAATGTTTTTCTTGTTTCTACATCCTAAAAGACTAAACTTTATGCCCATATAAAAAGTTTGAGGCGACAAGCCGCGACACATAAACAAAAACACTAATTTGTCTGAAATTTTCTTTAAAAAAATGTTCAAAAAAGCGACTTTTGATATTGATAAAAAACAGTGATAATTACGTTTAAACTGAATCAAATATACTGTAATATAGAGAGCATACCTTCAATTTCCACATTCAAGTCGTTTTTTTTCTGTTGACCGCCGCATGAAGACATTTTGCACAAAAAACTGAGTAACGAAAATAAGAGCGCCTAAAAACAAGACAAGCAGTTAAAACAATGACTGGGTTCCGACTGTCATTGTGACCAGATAGCCGACCCGGAAGGGTCGGGGGGGGCTGGATTCCAATAAGCCGGTTATAGTAGATGAAGAAACATCCATTTTGGGTAGCATTAGGTAAACTTTGAGTTTTTCTATTTTGATCGGGTTTTTACGTCAAATACTCCTATGTGCGACGTTTGGTATAGGAGGTAGGCACGCTACCTACTACGCCACACCCGGGGGCAAAAATTATATATAATCCAATGTAAACAAAAAAACTTTATTGTTGATTTTCTCAAAACTCGATGTTTGGTCTTTGACACACCATTGCATAACAGGGTCCATATATGCTACAGCCCAAACTGTTTTCAGGACAAACTCGTTTATCCTAATTCGTCGTGAGCTTATCCGAACTTATTTATCCTAAGTACGTTCTGATAAACTATATAGTTTTGAGAAATCAGTTTACCTGAACGCACTTAGAATAAGTTTTGCCGGATTTTAATATTTAATATTTCAGGCTAAGCTAGTTTATCCTAGAACAAACTAATTTGTCTAGGACGAATGAAGGTATGGATCTTCTTTTTTAATTTTAAAATGTGCAGGTGCAAGGTTCTACAAAGTAGTTAGGGTAGTGGTAGAACTAATTTATCCTAAGTGTATTACGATGAATTATTTTGGCCTAGAATTTCTGTAACTGTCCTAGAATTTCTGTAACTGTCTACCCAAAATATATTATACTGATGGTAACCTTGGAGCTACCCACCCCAGATCCCAACGTCCTTGAAATTGCTTAACAGCAACTACGGTTGACTAACAAGAAAAGATCACGATCTCAACTCAGATCCGATTTTCAAAAGTTAGATCTATATTCCGGCTCAGATTTCAGATAGTAATTGGCCTATTTAAAAATTTTCTTTCAAGATTTTGAATCAAGGAACTGAATCCTTTTCCAAAGGAATTTAGTTCCGATGTTAGATCAAAATGATCGCAATCCTGTCTGTGAAGATCCACTCTAGTACCCACCCCTGCCTCCCCTCCTCTTCAATTTAACCTCTTCAGTATTAATATTATTATACTATTGGAAAATAAATAAATCTCAATACAAAAAAATCTGATATGAGCCCGAGTCGAAATCGAACGCCTGGTTTGAACCTTTTAGTCCTGAATTCCCTTGTTATTTGATAGGATGTTATTTATTTACAATTTTGTGAAAGCCTACTGATTCTACCAGGAGAATTAGAAGATTCAAACCAGTACTTGAACGCCTGGTTTGAACCTTTTAGTCCTCAATTCCTTTGTTATTTGATAGGATTAAAATTTGGTTAAAGCCTACTAAACCTACCAGGAGAATTTGAAGGTTCAAACCAGTACTTGAACGCCTGGCTTGAACCTTGCAGTCTTCAATTGAGGACTAGAAGGTTCAAGCCAGGCGTTCGATTTTGACTCGGGAAGTACTGGTTTGAACCTTCTAATCCTCTCGGGTAAAAATTAAAAACAGTGCGATCTCAGCGCCAAAGCTTTAGTAGATGACCACCTTTCATTTTCTTTCATTCCTTGGATATTTTGATTTATTATCGATAAAAAAGAAGTAAGTTTTAAGTTTTATTTTCATTTTTTTTCATTAATTTTCTTTATTATTATTAATTATTTTTATTTATTTAAGGGTCAACGTTATAAAAACAAGCCAAAACAAAATGATAAGGTTAGCTGTTATTTTTATTTTTATTTTTTTTTTATATAGATGTAATCTTATATTCTATTTAATTTTTTCAATTATATTCATTATAAATTTTAGTTGTAAAAACACATTGGCCTGAAGAAGCCACTTTAATTTTAATAAATGAATACAAGGAAAAAATTTCTATATACGCCCCTGACATTGGCCATCATGTCATTTTGAAAGGTAAGAAGACAAATTAAAAAAGATTATAAATTTATAAAATTAATTTATATATTTTTCACATTTCCAGAGAACTAAAAGAAGTTCTTACTGAAAAGAAAAATATTTTTCCACATGTGATAGCTGATGGTATAGGCCTACATATACAGTCAAGATAAAAATTAATGTGATTTATTTTAGAGATGGAAACTTATTTTTACATCCATATTTTCTTTAAAACAATTTCAGTAATGAATCTCCAGAAATATTGGAATCGACACGAAGAGCAATTGGAATTTTTAAAATTTTTTAAAGATATGTTAACTTATTCTCGAATTAAAGAAAATTGATATTTAAACAAAAAATATTATTTTATTTAAAGAATAATTTGATTTTCCTTTTATTTAAGAATTTAATTGTAGCGAAATGAAGAGCAAAACGTGAAGATCCATCAAAACATCAAAAAACAGACCATGTCGCGAAAACCACTTTTTTGGATTCAGGGGACCTCAAAACGTGAAGATCCATCAAAATCTCGACATCGAATTTTTGACATGAATCCAATACTTTCTCTCTATATATATTAACATATATAGATGTAAGAGAAAGTAAAAAATTTCGAATGTGGAGTGCCAAGTTGTATAAATTAGCAAAGAGATATGCTTGTTTTTTGGCAATGAGAAAAATAACTTTTAGAGTGTTTTCTTCAAATATTTCGATGGCATTTAATAGGACTTCTTCATCAGCGGTGAAGTGCTATTAAATGTCTTCGAAATATTTGAAGAAAACACTCTAAAAGTTATTTTTCTCATTGCCAAAAAACAAGCATACCTCTTTGCTAATCTAACAAAATTATCAGAACTTTTTTGTCACTCTGTATATATGTATATAAACAAATTTTAAATGAGAATTCATAGGCCTAAACTAGGATTCCAGCATTCAATACTGCTAGTCGTAATAGTAGATCTGGTAGACTTAAACTAGTATTTCGAATACCTGGTCTGAGTCTAAACTTGTCAAAAAGGGACATAAGTAGACTTGTTAGACCCAAACCAGACTATCAAATTTCCATAGAAACCATGCTTTCAAATCCTAGTTTGATTCTGTTAAGTCTACTTAGACAACAATTAGATTCTGAGGTTTTGTAGACTCAAACCAGGCGTTCGATTTCGACTCGGGAGAGCACCTCGTACAGCTTCTAGGAGAAAGTTGTGTGCTGTGCGGATAGTCGTTTTTTTTTAGCTATAGAATTACGATATACAGAAATATTTACTGATCGACAAGTAATCAAAGAGAATCCCCCTTTTTTTTAAATTGTTAGCAATAAAAGTGGCATTAAAGCTGCTCGACGAGACTCGAGATCGGAAAGGGTAATTTTAAAAGTTGGTTCGAAATGAAGGCGAACGAACGGAATCGGATATCGAACTATCTTGGCCCATAGAAT
Organism: Euborellia annulipes; assembly: GCA_023213315.1. Taxonomy (NCBI): domain Eukaryota; kingdom Metazoa; phylum Arthropoda; class Insecta; order Dermaptera; family Anisolabididae; genus Euborellia; species Euborellia annulipes. The sequence goes on along the minus strand of JAKCPI010008674.1, from coordinate 66,991 downwards.
CGACGTCGACGAGAGATTTGATACATAATAATAGTTAGCCCCGATCAATTTAGTGGCTTTTCCAGTTCTTTTGAGTAAAAAAAGCTTCATTTCACTGGATTTCTTTTGTCCGCAAGCCAGACTTTTTTTTTTTTTTTGTTAGCTTCCTTTGTCCGAATTCCAAATTAAAACGTTCGATTCTCATCTCCTCTCTACCTCCCCAAGTGTTTTCTTCGACTCTTCAATTCATCCTCTCTCTCTCTCTCTCTGCTCTCTAAATGGTAAATAAATTTCGTTAATGCATCAGAAAAAATACGAAATAGATTTTTGATGAGATTTATTATTATTTAAAATTTATTGCGGTGTAAAATTGTCAGAAATAGGCGCTTGCGGAAGCATTTTTTTTTTTTTTTTTTTTTTTTTTTTTTTTTTTTTTTTGTTAATTATGAGGAAAATTTATGAATGAAGTATAATGCATTTGTCAAGCGTCAATCGTTGAATTTTCATTATTTCATTATATATATGAATGGGAAAAACCACAAATCACATGATTCCTGATGTATTATATTAATTAGAAATTTCTTGAAATTATTAGAGATTACTAGAAGAACATACAAAACGCCCTCGGAGCTTGGTGTAGAGGTTAGCGTGCTAACCTCGTATAGCAAACGTCGCGGGTTCGGACCCCAGGCAGTCCGATGATTTTATTTAAGACAATTGGATACCAAATGGCTTAAATAAGAATGCCGGTCCCCATATATGTATATTAAATCAATAACGGATATCGTAAATGTCTTATATGGCCTGAGTTGCCGAAAAGACAGTGTGAATGTGTGTGTGAGTGTGAGTGTGAATGTTTAAAAAAAAAAAAAAAAGACAATAGATCTATAGAAGATTGGTTTGTGTTTGATTGTTGGAAGATAGGCAACCCAAATGACAAATTAATTTGATTAGAACGATCGTAAAGACATATGCAGGCGTATATAATAGCTAGTCTAGCATAGTCAGGTTTAAAATTTCGAAGCCCTCGGGGCTTGGTGTAGAGGTTAGCGTGCTAACCTCGTATACCAAACCCACGACGCGTCGCGACGCGTCGTGGGTTCGGACCCCAGGCAGTCCGATGATTTTATTTAAGCCATTTGGATACCAGATGGCTTAAATAAGAATGCCTGGACCCCAATATAGACTAATTCATAAATAAAGGTTATCGTCAAAGTCTTATATGGCCTAAGTTGCCGAAAAGACTGTGTGAATGTGAGTGTGAATGGGAAAAAGTGTGAATGTTTAAAAAAAAAAAAATTCGAAAACATAAAAAAATTTAAAGTGATTGATAAATATAAAACAAAAATCTGGTGTGACTGGTCGCACAGCACAGTTGTGTTCTGTGCTTATCACACCAGATTTTTTGTGTTTTTAACTGCTACGATTGTGGTGAGTGTTGTTCTTTTCCGTTGCCAGGCTCCCAGGCCATTTTATTAATTAAAAATTAGGAACGTAAATTTGTTTGGAATCAATTATCGTTTTTGTATGTAGTCGATTAGACCAATTTCAAATAGTTTGGCTGATGGAACCGAGTCTAAAAGTTTTTGATATTAATAGTGCTTTGATCATATTAAAATTAAATATTAATAGAGAATACCGTATAATGAAAGAAGTTGGAAGAAGGGGGGGGGAGAGATCCCGTTTGCGTTTAGTCCGCTTGCATCTTCCTGTGTTTGATAAAGTCACAACGAAGGGGTTTGAGGTGCTCTGAGCCTTTATTTGAAGAAGGGGTGCATGGATGTCTCCATTACCGACCTTGCATGAGAAGAAAAGGAAGAGGAGGAAAAAGGGTAGGGCAGCCAGCCTTTCCAAGTCAAGTGGAAAATGGTGACGATAAAGAAACGTTGAAACTTGGCCCTAAAGACGACACGACGGGTGAAAAGAACCAAGGGAAAAAAATAGAGAGAGAGAAGAAAGAGTTGGCTGGGGGGAAGAAGTAATAATCAAAAGACAAGCAGAATTGTGCTGGGGTCACGTGATTAACGTACCTCCTAAATACAAATAAGCTCACTTGTTGGCCGAATGGGAGTCACTTTTTTTTTCTTCTCTCTTCTGCGATAAATCGGTCACTTGAATTTAAAGGAATGGAAAAAAAAAGAAGCTTGAGACGAACAAGTTATTAAGTGTTCTAAAGAATTAGAGATTAGAGAAAGTATTGCCTTTTATTTGTTACGTCCAGATTAAAACGTTCCTTTCAACAACTAAAAAGAATCTTTTAATTGAAAAATTTCGAAACGAAAACATTCTAAATAAATTTCAATAATTTCAAAACTCCTCGAATTATTCAATAACAATATCTTATTATAGGTAAAAAAAAAAATACAATTGGAGCACGTTCATACATTTTAATCCGATTTTTTTCTCTCTCCCTGAGTTTACTTTGTGCATAAGTTTAATCGTCAGTACCATTTTGGAATTTAAATTAAGACGCCTTTAACTTTTTACTATAAATGCAAATTTTTTGACAGATTAATTAAATCAAGATTACATTTACTTTCATATGAATGAATGTTACAATATATATCTAATAGAGAATATATATAAAACTCGGAAAAAGAGTATAGAATATTTAATTCAAAAATTTTATTTTTATAATTCATGGAATTTTTAAATTCAAAAGTTTTTCTTTTTATTTAATTTGGTATTATTTGGATTCAGCATCTACTTTGTTGTTTGTGCACCTGAATCAATCGATTCTGATCAGACTGAACTGGACCATCTACGTATATACCCACCCCTTCGATATAAATTATTCATATTTCAAAGTTCATCTCTTGGATAGTTTCTTTTATCGTCATGCTTGCTTTTCCTACCTCAATTCTAGACATAAGTTTCAGTCTACTTACTCTAGCCATACAGTAAATAGTTGCTTTTGATATTTTCAAAATATTTCCACTCCTCCAAATGACTCGGGAAGAATTTCTCTGGTAAAAAGAGATGACCCGAAGAAATGGAGGTGTAATGAATTTAATTTATTCTAAAAAATCTGGTGTAACGGGTCGCACAGCACTCAACTTTCTCTTACCATTAAACAAGAGAAAGTTGTGCTCTGTGCTTGTCACTCCAGATTTTTTGTGTGGACATATATTCAGTTTCCGACAGTAAGAATTTCAAGTAAAATTTATAAGTATGGGAAAATATTTATATTTTATAACCATGGCAACCATTTCTCCTATCTTTCCTATGAAGCACAAGAGTAAAGTGGTCTTCAGAAGATTTCAATGACAAACTGAGAATATACATTTTCAAGAGCATCTAAAAAATATTGGTTTTTGAATTTTAATCAAAATCGTTGGAGCGAATTTTGAGAAAATCGAAAAAAACTGAAAAAGTGCATCAGTAAAGTTCTATTTGACCGTTTTTGTTCAAAAGCTTCGTGTCACGTCCCAGGGTGGTATCTTAAGGGACCCGGGAACAGCAGCCAGATGAAATAAAAAGCTCATCCTCAGGGCAAGCAAAATTGTCAAAATTTAATCCAGATTATGCGGTACTGAATTGTTCTATCTTTAATTCTAATATATCGGCGGAAACAAAATATATATCGACACAAAAAATCTGGTGTGAGTTGTGTGCTGTGCGACCAGTCACACCAGATTTTTTTAATTTAAAATATGAATATTTTCTTTTGCGGATGAGTGTATAAAATGGATAAATAAATTTAATTTAAAATACTCTATTTTTTCAATTTTCAAAGAAATTATATTTAATTCTAGACATTTACCCTTTAAGCCCTTTTCGAATATTTATTATTTGATTTCTAAAGATGCAATTACAACATAGTAGAGTTGCCAATCCCCAACCACCTTTTGACTTGGTTAATTAGCCTCAGGTAACGTGTTACGGGCCAAATTGGTAGAATTGGGGAAGGATTTGGTGTATGGTGGAGAGAGTCAAATTAGACAGCATTTGTGATTATGATTGGGGCGGGACGGGGGGTGGGGGCAGGTGGATTTCATTATCATTAAAACCTAAAACCGTGCTAACCTGTATACATTTCTACAATAGTCATGTTATCACACACACAACCATACACATACATATATAAATGCTTTATCTTATACATCCTCTCTCTCTTCACCTTACGTAAAAATTTATTATTAACCTAGATCTCGAAATAGAGATGCGACTTAATGATGAGCAACTCTCTCCCCAGACCACTTAATGCTAATAATAATATGGCAAGAGGATGATTAGAAATTTTATTGAGTCGCAAATAGGTTGATTAAACTCCCCAGAGTGCTTGGCATTAAATTCATGCTACCCCCACCACTCATTAATGAATGCATCTCCTTTATAATGTAAAATATATAGTACGAAGACAATTTAATCCGAAATTAAACTACTTATAGAAATACTCTATTATTTATATTATGACATTAAATTAGAAAGAAATAAAAAAATCTGGTGTGACTGGTCGCACTGCATTCAACTTTCTCTTACCTTCGGTAATAGAAAGTTGTGTGTTCTGTGCTTTTTAAACCAGATTTTTTGTGTCGATATATATTTAGTTTCCGCCGATATATTAGAATTCAAGATGTAAAATTTATAAACTTGGGAAAATATATTTTGTTACCATGGCAACCATTTCTCCTATCTTCTCTATGAAGTACAAGAGTAAAGTATTGGATTCATGTCAAAAATTCGATGTCGAAATTTTGATCGATATGCACGTTTTGAGGTCCCGTGAATCCAAAAAAGTGGTTTTCGCGACATGGTTTGTCTGTCTGTCTGTGTGTATGTCTGTGAACAAAATATCTCTACACGAAAATAGCTAGGAAGTTGAAATTTTATATTTAACCTAGGCACTCCCATGGAACGTGACACGAAGCCTTTGAACAAAGAGTACTACTAGTACTTTACCGATGAACTTTTTCAGTTTTTTTCTATTTTCTCAAAATTTGCTCGAACGATGTTGATTAAAATTCAAAAATTAATTATTTTTTAGATGTTCTTTAAAATGTATATTCTCATTTTGCCATTGAAATCTTCTAAAGACCACAAAAATCTCGTGTGGCAAGCACAGAACACAATTTTTGATCACCGAAGGTAAGAAAAAGTTCCTGTGCGACCAATCACACCAGATTTTTCATAAAAACAACTTGTAATAAAATAAGATTAATTCTTATAAGCAATCGACGACTCTTGATCTAAGGATGTTTATGTAAGAGAGAATAAGTAAATTATTTATTTTTTTTTTTTAAAGAACAATTCAATTTAGTCTTTAAGGCATAAGGAGGAGGCCTAATTCCATTTAGTCAGCCAGCCTGTGTTAAAAGAAGAGGTGGGGGTGTCGGAAGTGCTTTCGCAAACAAACAAGTCATGTGCTGTTGCTGTTGCCTGCCTGCCTGTGTGTGTGTGTGTGTATATATATATGCAGAGTTGTGAGGCAGAAAACGTGAGTACTCCGGATAGTTTTTCCCAAGCTGGCAGCCAACAAACACCCACAAAAGACAGACTAATGGCTGCTGTTGTTACTGCTTGCTCGTCGTCGTGCCGGGAGAGTTTAAGGCCAACAAGAAAATGAGGCATGTGCACCAGATGGGGGAATGCGACTATAGGCTCATGCTAATGCAATCACTACTAGTATGTGCCCCCTACCCCTACCACCTCTATCAACTTCAAGAAAAAATCTTCTTTTCATCAAATTTAAGCTTGATGAGAGCTTGAAAGTTTCAAACGGTGGAAGTTTTTTTATATAAATTTTAACACTATATTTTGAGGAGTTAAAAAGTCGCATTGGTTTTAGAATAACCATTAAATCTTTTTTTTTTTGGAAAATGAGAGTGAGAATTTTGTCTTATTAATAGAAGACTGACTTTACAAACTTTTTTTCTTCTACGATCCCATTTTAGAATTAGAAGACACAGTATGATTTCTTCCAAATAATAAAGGCCTTTGCTGATATCTAGGATGGATGGATTTTATGAGGTACTGCTCCTTACCAGTCACTCACTCTCAGTCCATAATGACACACTGTATGTAATAATTTGGTCATTGAACTTATTGTATTATTAATAATTACTTTGGCCAATATGACCAAGAGGAATAATATACTGACAATGGCTTGGCCCTGATGATGGTCCTATATGCGACCGAAACGTTGGCCCTGGCACTTTACATTTAAATAAAAATTGAAAAAACTCATTGGAGATTTCCTGAACCTTAAATAAATCGTATTATCAGCTATACACCTCAATTAAATCAGACGCCCGGTACATACCTCCGGGCAAGTCCCGGGTTAACCAAGTCGGAGTCATCCCCATTTATGGCATTTATTAGTCCACCTCAAATTTCTGTCTGTGGGGTGAGATTTTATTTAACTTTTCGAGGAGACTTTAGCAATGTTGAATTATTTGCGACAAGCTGGACTCGACCCCGAGTTGTGTGTGTTCTAACTTTAAATTCGTAATCCGCAGCTTATCCTGCTTAGCCAATTGCCTCCTTTTGCACTTATGTTATGATATTTTTATTTCAGGTAAATAGCAATAATATTAAATAAAAAAAAAGTTCCAAAATTTAAAAAAAAAAAAAAAAAAAACTAAAAAAATTTCAATTTTTCTAAATTAAAATTAAATATACAAATTAAACACTAGGTTATTTGTTTCAAAGGTTTTATTAATTAAAAAATTAACACTTGATACGTATTTCGACAATTCCTTGTCATCATAAGAAGTAAGAATGTAATCACTTCTGATGATGACAAAGAATTGTCGAAATACGTATCAAGTGTTAATTTTTTAATTAATAAAACCTTTGAAACAAATAACCTAGTGTTTAATTTGTATATTTAATTTTAATTTACAAAATGTTTCAACGAGAACCAACGGTCGAAAGTTTAAATTTTTCTAAACTTCTAGCCCTGTTTCGCACCACTAAATCATCTCCGATTGGATTGAAACTTTATATTTATATGTAATGCATCTATCTCACAAAACTCATGGGGCCTCATTATTTTTGTGCGTCGAGGTGAAATCAAAATCGCTCTTTTCTGATTTATATAAAAGCGAGGAAATATTTTCACTTAAATAAAACCCCTACAGAATTTTATTTTTTCATATATCCTCGCTTTTATATAAATCAGAAAAGCGAGGCGCATTTTTGATTTCACCTCGACGCTAGGCAAAAATATCGAGGCGCCCCTTTTCATCTCCGATGTTTTTTGGCTGAGATTTCACTTCTTTTTGTGAAATATTACATGAAAATATTATTTATTAATTTTTGTTTATTAAATATTAAGTTATCCCATGAATAGATCTTTTAATATCATTCCAAACAGTAAAAAATAAATACATCGTTTGGTATCCATTCGAAACGATAAACATAGGATTTCACCAAATTTTATAAAATTTAAGGTTTTTTATTTTTGTTATGTTGGTAGAATGTAAATACATCTTTGGTATCCATTCGAAACGATAAACATAGGATTTTACCAAATTTTATAAAATTTTAGTTTTTTATTTTTGTTATGTTGGTAGAATGTAAATACATCGTTTGGTATCCATTCGAAACGATAAACATAGGATTTTACCAAATTTTATAAAATTTTAGGTTTTTTATTTTTGTTATGTTGGTAGAATGTAAATACATCGTTTGGTATCCATTCGAAACGATAAACATAGGATTTTACCAAATTTTATAAAATTTTAGGTTTTTTATTTTTGTTATGTTGGTAGAATGTAAATACATCGTTTGGTATCCATTCGAAGCGATAAACATAGGATTTCACCAAATTTTATAAAATTTTAGGTTTTTTTATTTTTGTTATGTTGGTAGATTGTAAATATTTCGTTTGGTATTCATTCGAAACGATAAACATAGGAATTCCCCAAATTTTATAAAATTTTAGGTTTTTTATTTTTGTTATGTTGGTAGAATGTAAATACATCGTTTGGTATCCATTCGAAACGATAAACATAGGATTTCACCAAATTTTATAAAATTTTAGGTTTTTTATTTTTGTTATGTTGGTAGATTGTAAATATTTCGTTTGGTATTCATTCGAAACGATAAACATAGGATTTCACCAAATTTTATAAAATTTTAGCTTTTTTATTTTTGTTATGTTGGTAGCACTCCCTCTTATCACGTTAATCTATTTCTATCTGAATGGATCTATCCTAAAAAATTTTTGTTCCATTAGGGATGAAAATTACTAATAATAATATATATGTTCCTAGATGACGTCATCAGGGAGCAAAATAGTTAGAATTGTCTTTTCGCCATGTTAAAGATAGGACAAATTTGAAATTTTGAATACCTCTCAAAAAGTCACTTTTGATCCAAAATGAAATTTTATATCAAAGGTATCGGGTTTTTGATAGTATCTATTTGTATTTTAAATTTCATCCAAATCGGTCCAGCAGGGAAACCTGTAGCTTTGTCTAAAAATTTGAAAATTGAAGAAAAGAATGAAAAAAAGAAAAAGGAAAAATAAGAGACTAACTTTTGACCTTCCGAAATCGGCAAAATCTCAACTTTGAGCCTCTGCCATTCTGTTTGGCACTGGAATTTTTTTGAATTCGTGCTCAAAATAATCCTTATTTATTCTAGTTTAATATAAAAAAAATTTGGGTCCGATATCTTAAAAACTTTTTGAGATATTCGCCCAGAAAGAGAAAAGTTTCTCAAAAAAATTTTTTCACGTCCCTATCTTTTATTAAGGATTTAAAATCATTCTTGATAATATAGTCTAGGGACGACTCGTCCATCTAAATGCAATGGGCCATTGACATCTATTGCTATATCAACTAAATGGTAGTATTAAGAGTTTCTTTGCTTTCTTTTGCTTTTCACATGCTCGGCGACGGTCGCTCCCGCGTCTTGACTATATATTTTTTCGGGATAACGCTCTAAAATAAGAGCCGCTTTAGAGGACATTTTCTATTAAAATTTAATTTTCTCTATAGCTCTAAAATCTGACGTGATGGGGCAAAACTGATGGCATTTTTGGAATTAACGCAACCCAAATACTCAGGAATAGCTTTAAATATCCCGGGAACCAAAAAAAAAAGGTATTTCTTGTGTTATAATAGTAGATAGGTTTTAGGTTTTTGATAAAATAAAATCTTCAAATGTGAAATTTATGACAATCTGACTAAAATTATTTTCAGCGCTTGCTTACTTTTAAAAAATTTCATTTGAACTTTTGTTTTAAAAATTTATACCTGACACAGAAGTCAATTTATTAAACATAATTTATAATATACACCTTTAATCGCCAGAATTATTTAATTAACAAAGTTAATTAATCACATTTAATGTTAAAATTTATTATCATCATCACCGAATTAACTCATTATTTTCCATAAAAATCTCTCGAGATGAAAACATGAGAGTGTATGCATATATATATGAGAGACACCTTGTAAATCGTACACGAAATGAACATATTCTCCCCTCCAGTATAAATACGCAGGCAGATACACGTACACAAACAAACGTACTCAGTAAGCTAAGCTAGCTTGTGAGTTAAAGCGAGAACAAAGCAAGCTGAAACCAAGGCAAAAACCACTTGTGATCTCTCACTGGACCCGACGTGATTATTCCCTTTTCCACCACCAATTAACAACCCTCTCTCTCTCCCTTAAGGGTGCCACTCATCTCACCCACTAAAAAACATCCATTATTAATGATCTCCTTTATTTTAAATCAACTCAAATAAACTCTACAAAAAGGATATAATTCTATTAATATTTATTATTATTTAAAAATTTAACAATAATAAATCTTAAAAGGTGATTAATTGCCTAGGATAAAAGGATATCCTGAATATACATATATCAATTTTATCTGTTATAATTTTAAATGTAGACTATCTATATATATATTTAAAAAAAAAAATAGATAAATCAATCAATAAAATATTATTAACTAGCCATAATCCCTTTAAGTCAGATGTGCGAAAAGAATGTAATCATAAATTTTATATTCAACGAGCTCTGAAATCAATGTCTGATATTCGCAAAAAATTTTCAGATTTTTTTAAGAGAATAAAAAAATCTAAAAAAGTAAAGTTTCGTGAAACGAGTCAGGGGGGTATCTAACTTAAATATCAAATCTCAACCTTCTACCACTTTTCGTTCTTGAGATATTTATATTTAATTATTATTAGAGTGCCTTCAATGAGAGTGATGACGAACAAGTTGGCCGCCATATTTGTTCTAATGTAATATGGGTACAATACAAGAATAGAATAGAAAAATTTTATTTTACTTACATATAATTTAAAATTTATATATTATCTGGATTTTCATTCTATTCTTGTAGACTACACATATAACATTGGAACAAATATGGCGGCCAACTTAGTTGTCATCACTCTCATTTTTTTTTACACTTTTTTCTCACTCACACACACATTCAAACAGTCTTTTCGGCAACTTAGGCCATTTAAGACTTTTAACGATACTCGTATGTTTAATATATCTATTGGGGTCCAGGCATTTCTATTTAATTTGGATACCAAATGGCTTAAATAAAATCATCGGACTGCCTGGGTTCGAACCCGCGCTTCGGTATAGAAGGTAGGCACGCTACCAACTACACCAAGCCCCGGGGCATCACTCTCATTGAAGGCACTCTAATTATTATGGGCTAGTATTTTTTTTATATAAAAGTAAAAGTAAAAGCCAACCAAATCACCATTACTTATATTCTTCTAATTTGAAATGATATATGATATAATTTTATATATATATAAAATTGTTTTGACTCAAGCCAAAAAATTTATTTCAATTCAATTGGATACCAATAAATTGAAATAAATAGTGACGCGGTTCTAAATGGCCTCAGATGTCGATGAAGATCTTTTTTAAAATACGATTGTAGGCCTATAATGAATAATGAATATAAGTAAATATATTGGCAAAGGGGGTAATTACCCCCTCCCCTTCCCCGAGATTTGAAAAAAAAATTATTTTTAATGTAAAATTTTAAAAATTAATACTTAAAAATTTGATTTGTATTTATATTCTGGCAAACAAGTACAGAATGAGCCTTTAAATTAACGAAATTAAGAAAAAATAGCGTGCTGTGAGACGAGTCACACCAGATCACCCCCCCCCCTCGAGAAACACCTCTGATTCCGCCCTTGATTGGACTAGGAGAAATTTTTACTTTATCTTACCTATGTATATTTGTAATATATTGTATATATAGAAAGTAGTGGATGGTGCTCATTATATTGCTGGATTCTATTATGGTACCCGAAATATTTTGGTTAAGAGTGACCTAAAGACCAAAGCTGGTTTCATTCCTCCCGACTATTACCATTCTATTTTATTTTTCAAAATTTGATTGAATATGGCTGATAGGAATACATTTTACTTTGAGATCAATTGTTTTTTAAATAATTTTTTTTTTTTTTTTGTGAGTGAATTGAGGAAGTAGGCGAGTGAAAAGGGTTTATTTTACGTAGCAAGTTCAAAGAAAAGCGGATCTCGTGGCACAGAGTGGTTTGTTCAATGCACAACTGAATAAACTTAAACAACAACAACATCGGGGTTGATTTTGAGAAAATGTTGTTTACCCTGTCTCACCATTGCCTATTCTAGAAGAAATAAACCAGTTTTTTTCTCTTTCTCTCTATTTTCTCAAATATATATTCTAAAGTAAAGAGAGAAGGTTTTCAACAATTTATTTGAACGAGGTGAGTTAAAAAATACCGATAAGTGCGGTTGATTTTTATTTAGGTGCTGGATCATAGACAACTCAAATGATCAATTCACTAATGAATTTTTGTGATTTTTCTCTACCCTGAGTAAAAATGATTAAAAATGATCGAGGGATCCACACGCCCGCAGCAGGTCTGCAGAGTGAACCTTTAGGGACACACAGGGATACAATATGTAATAAAAATAAAAATAAATAATTCCATAAAATTAAGTCCTTCAATGCAAAGAATTAATTTAGAAATAGGATTGTAGTCATAGTTATATGTTTTTTTAGTTTTTTTTTTTTTTTTTACTAATTCCAGACAGAATATAATACTAGCCGTAATATAGAATAGCAGATGTCGCACGCACACCAGATGGAGCGTTTGTCGTTACACGAGACGACCAAAATAATCTAATAAGGCTAATGGGATGTCCGTCGTAAGTCGCTTAGTCCCAAGATGGGTGCAGACTACGCTACATCACGTCCCCTCCCCCCCCATTCCTCCTCTTTATCTCCTTTATAATAAGCTTATATAGTCCTAGATATAAAATAGGAAAATAAAACATTTATAAGAGTAGTGAGGAGATTCTAAGCAGCCAAAAGCAATAAAGAAAAAATATATTTATCTTTCGCTTTATTTTTCACGCTTGTCGACGTTTCGGCCGATATTCCGGCCTATTTTACCTAATATGTTCCGTTCTGTCGGAACTAAATAAACGTATATCGAAACTGTATATCGACACCAAAAATCTGGTGTTCCATGTACGGAACACAACTTTCAATCACAAAAGATAACAGAAAGTTGTGTCCAGTCACACCAGATTTTTCTTAAATATAAATACAAACACCTGACACATTGTTGAGCTTAAATTATTTGAAAATTATATTTCTTTAATAAATCGAAAATCTTCATAATGTAAATAAATTCTTTTAAAAAAATCTGGTGTGACTGGCGCACAGCACACAACTTTCTCTTACCTTCGGTAATCAAAAGTTGTGTTCCGTGCTTGTCACATCAGATTTTTTGTGTCTACATATATTTAGTTCCCGACAGTAGGGAACATATGAATTCAGATTTAATTAAAAAAGTTTAATTGGAATGGGAACCATGTTTCGAAGCCCTTTCATTTTGTTCCGGATAATTTGTACCAGAAGGGCCTCATCTAATTTCTTCTAGTAGAGGATTCTCTTATCATCTTGTTGTTGAAATTCAAACAAATTTGTTAGAAAAATATAAAATAGAAAAAAATTTTCCTGATTAATGATCGAGAAGTTAACTCTAAGAAAAAAAATTTACTCATACATTCTATAGCAAAAAGTCTATAGATACAAAAACAAATTAGGTCTAGGCGGTAAAAAATGATTCTAAATAGTCAATAGAAGAGGAATTCACATGGAATTTTGTGTCTTATTTATTGCAATAATTTGATTATCTTTGCATTTTCATTTACTTGCAAACTAGGACCAATTTATTAATTATTATCCACTTACACTGTAATTATAATTAAGCTTATAATACTTATATTAATTTATTCTGAAAATAATATTACCTGATTCATCATTCTTAAATTATTTTTTTCACTAACCACTTAGGGAAATCCCACGATTATTTTTTTTATTTATGTAATTATATTAATAGGTTTCAATTGCCTAGATAATTCTAAAATAAATATATCCAAAAATAAATGGGACGTGATCGAATGAAATAATTTTTAGGATCTACATTTTTTATTTATATGAAATTATTCCAAATTGATTCGATCAAAATCTCGATATCACAATTTTGTCATTTTGGCAACACTTTCAATATTTCAATATTGATACAGTAGGCTATAAATTGTATATATATAGGTAAGATTAATATTTCCAATAATGTCTATATACTCTTAAATCAAGACAATCTGAAAAATTTCTCTCATGCCCCAAAAAATTCTAAAAATTGGAGAATTTTTTAACTTGATTAAGATCTCTTTTAAGTTTCCATGAGATTGAAAGTTAGATGATTTGTTGATAACTGAGTTTCTATCTTTGGCAAAACATTTATTATTGTAAATAAATATCATAATAAAGAATTATTAGAGATGAAAAAAATAGTATTTTTTCCTTTGTCTTGGTGATGATTGGATATTCAAAATATATAATTTTCAAATATATACAACAATCCTTGTCTACAAGTAGTTAAATGACAATTTCTCACTTCACTCAAAATTATTTTTCTGACTAGGATTGATTTGAAAGATAAACATTTGCTTGAAATTAAATTTCGTGCGCAATCAAAATTACTCATAGAAAACATTTTTTTTTTACCTGATTTTCAGTTAACTTTGATAATTGTTTTGATATTCGTTACCTATCGAATGACGGATCTGCGTGTTGAGAGTTGGAAGAATCCGCAAAAGCTTTTTGTCGTAGATCCGGGTTTAAGATCCCCTCGGGCCAATTTCATCATCAATCTTTTTCCTATCTTTTACATTAAATAAACATGAAAAAAATACTTGTCCATTTAAATGGATTTGAACTTGCTTAAAAGATGTTTATCCATAGTCGCAGTCACAAAATTTTATTGGCGTATAACTTAAAAGAACCCACAAGAGATAGAAGTATCTAAAATTTTACCCAATTTTAATCTCTTTTATTTTTTTTAACCGTAGAAAAATAAAAATAAATATTTATCCTTTGTTCCCTGGTTTGTAGGCAGCCTAAATCATGTTTAGCGGACCTCACCTGTGATCCCAGAACCACCGGCAGAGGAGGGAAAGAGGAATAAAAATCCTAGGATCCTTGAACTTCATATTCTCATTAGAAAACAAATTAAAATTATTTTAATTAAATTTATACCCAGTTCCGGCTCTTTAGGTTCCAACTCCATGAATTTTTTTTTTTTTTTAACACTTTCCCATTTACTTTGACATTCACAACACACATACACACAGTCTTTTCGGCAACTTAAGCCATATAAGACTTTAAACGATAAGCGTTATTATGAAAATATATATATTGGGGTCCAGGTATTCATATTTATGCCATTTGGTATCCAAATGGTTTAAATAAAATCTTTGAACTCGCTGGGATCCGAATCCTTGACCCTTGCTATACAAGGAAGGCGCGCTACCAACTACACCAAGCCCGAGGGCAATTTTTTAAAAAATATTTTCATAAAAATTATTTTTCCCTCTAATTCGCATTTAAAATTTGAACTTTTTTTGGTTGGGGGAGGAGAGGGTGGGGCTCGTATTTATAACAGCCCCGGGGCCTGACAAGTCTCTCGGCGGCCTCACATTCAACACTTACAATTAGTTTCAAACGCTAGTGTGTTGGTCATTGTGTTTGTATTTAGAAATATCAACTAATTATGCATCCTATGTTAGAGCATCATGATGATGATATATTTTTTAAATAAAAAAAAAAAAATTGACCCGCTGTTTTTTTCTCGATATCAATATAAAAAAATATTTTTTCGCATATCAAACATATGTTAAATTACCAGAAGTCTATTATATTTGCAAAAAAAAAAATCAAAATCACATCTGTTTTCCACCTGTCTTTATTATTATTTGTTGAAAAATAAATAGAAAACCGTTTCTGCACGTTTATACACAAAATGCCCCCTGGCTGTGTTTGTGCATGTTTATTCTAAGATATTCAATACGCGTATATACAATAATTTTCATTATTTTCTAAATTTAACAAAATTACTATAATTATATTTTTTTTTTAATAGGATGTGAAAAATATTTAGTAGCCTACTAATTATACTTATTTTGATATTGTTTTTATCCCCTTTATTCTTTTTTAAAATTTTATAATACGCTATATGTCGCAATGCGTCAAATTATAAAAATAATCCTGGGCCGGTCTCCGTTCCTATGAATTAACTACATAAACGATGGGCCTCATTTGGTTTTAGTATTACTATTATAGAAATGAAGATGATACAATCTGATGCAATGCTACCCAATCCTTACACGGCCTTAGTGTCTCTTGTTTGACGATAAGTAAAGACGACAATTTAGATTTTATTTGATATTTACATTCTAGGTACATAAAAAAAAATAGAAGATATCTACATTACATTAACTAGGTAGAGCCTTGAATTAACATTTTTATCTCATGGGCCTATATTATTTTAAAATCATTTCGGCTGCTGAGCCCATTTGACTTGATACATTTATTGAATATATTTTAAATGCATTGTATCTACCACTTCCGATGAGCTTTCAACAGTCTTATTTTTCGGGGGATCCCTATCTCTACAGCAGTGCTGAAATTATATTTTATTATGATAGGATTAAAATTTCTCTATTTTAATTTTTTCTAAATTTTTAAATTGAAAACTAATTTGATTCAATATTGAATTTTTTTTTTTATTATAAAACAATGCTTTAAAAAAAAACGATGCTTCATTCTTTTTTTTTAATTAATAATTTAATCACATTTTTTCTTACAAGGTAAATCCCAAATAAATTAGTCATCCCATACAATCAATCAACTAATTTTTAATTTATTTTAGCATTCGTTAACAGGACATTAGATCGGTTGAGATCAAATGAATTTGAATTTCCTCATTAGCTTAGATATTTGATAAAAACGTTTGTGGTTTTTCACATATGAATGAAAAATCATACTAAATTATAAATCGCTAGCCACTCACTTCCGTTATGTTCCTGTTTACCACTCTTACTCGCTGATTGGTTAGAGTGAGAGGAAGTGGAGCCAGCGAGGGAAATTTAAAATTTCCAAACAGTGCGTAAGAATAAATTCAATGCGTTTGCTCCCCGAAGGCGGGCTTGTTATTTTATATTTAAATAGAAATTCGTTGTTGACATAAATTATATTGAAACCGAAGACTATCATAATAAGAGGTCCTGGAGGCTAAGTTCCCTGGCATTTAATGTAATTATTTTAATCTATTAAAATCTAAAAAAGTGATTGGGTTTTAGTTAATTTCTCAGATAAAAGAAGATGTTTAAAATTTTGCAATAATTTTTTATTCAGTCAATTAAGTGAAACAATTTATTAAATAAACTATGCATGACGAGATCACTGTTCTTCCATGACATTTATTATTATTTATATTAAAAGGTCGGCCTTATCTTGGATTTATATTTATTGCATAGCCCACACATACTTTTCTTCCCCCTTTGCTCCTCGTTATGTTAAAAAAAAAATGATAAAATACCTAATTTATAAAACAACAATTAAATATGATTAGATGGCAAATCTGCCACAGAATGAAAGAAAAGTGTTCATTTCCTGTACGTGAATTATCTTTTCATTAAATTTTAAATGATAACAAGCCGTTTCACGTCTACACACATGAGAGATGTCTAAAAGGACATTTTTGAATTGAGTAGAATGAGCAAATGACGTTTTGCGAGTTTTAGGAAAGTAAAAATCAATAAACTCCTCCGTCTTATCAGGGATTTCCATACAATTTTTGTATTATTTTCATTTAAATAGCCACCTCCCACGCAATTTCTCATATTTCCCTGCTTGTAAGGTCACTTAAATCTCCACCCTCTTTTCTCTTCCTTGTCCTTCAACAAAAGCCGCCAGCTGGCAGGCCTACAATTGACAGCTGCTATCCAATCATATGTCTCTTGCATTGTCCCCCGCCCCATTATTAATACTGATCAGCGACCAATCAGGACCACCGGACCCAAATAATCGGCTCAACTCAATGGCTTTGTCTTGCCATAATTGATAGAGTAAATATAGAAGGCAGACAAGGCGTTTGTTTCATTATAGAGCATCTCTAGATCCCTTTGAATATGAGCTTAATCTCGTCGGAAATCTCTATTATGCATCTTACCTTAATTAACTGAATATAGCCCAAAATATTGTAATTTTTGTATGAGTACCTTTTTCATGTAAGGTAGCCAAACAGGGTAAAAAATATATAAAAATATCTTTTATGATGTTAATAAAGTTTTACGATTCCTTAAAAAAATGTAGGTCACTAAGTCGGAAAATTTATCAGCTGATTTGAAGGTTTTTATTTGGGATAAAAAGATTGGCATAAATATATAAGGTAGATGAGAAAGAAGGGCGGCTTGAAATTGGGATTATTAACTTTAAATGATAAATTGAATGAAAATTTTTTTACCTTGATCAGCATTAAATTGCAGTTATATAAATTTTCTTCTAATATTATATTTTTTATCGGATTAATACTTTATAAGTGAGATAAAACTAATAAAATAGTGAGTTGTAGTTGTGCCTGTAATGTATTCATTATGAAGTAGTGAGGCTTAAATTAGTATTTTTTTTTTTTTTTTTTTTAATTCTTAAGGGGGTGTAGGAGCAGGGTCTAAACGTCGGATTATTACTTTAAAATAAACTATACTACATATTATAAGGAATTTTCCAATGCCGTTTTTTTTTTATTTAATTACATTCAACTTTAACGATTTTGATTAGAATTCTTAAATCAATTATTTTTTAGGGGCTTTTTAAAATGTATATTCTCATTTCTTTTGATCTTTTAAAGGACACTTTTCTCTTGTACTTCATATGAAAGATAGGAGAATTGGTTGCCATGGTAACAAAATATAAATATTTTCCCATATTTAGAAATTTTATATCTTGAATTCTGCTCTCGGGCTTGGCATAGTTGATAGCGCGCCTGCCTTGTATACCAAGGGTCGAGGGTTCGGACCCCAGGCAGTCCGATGATTTTATTTAAGCCATTTGGGATCCAAATAAGAATGCCTGGGCCCCAATATATATATATTCTTAAATAATGGTTATCGTAAGTCTTATATGGCCTAAATTGCCGAAAAGACTGTGTGAATGTGAGTGTGAATGGATAAAGTGTGTTAAAAAAAAAAGGCGAAAACTAAATATATCTCCTCACAAAAAAATCTGGTGTGACAAGAACATATCTTACCAAAGGTAAGAGAAAGTTGTGTGCTGTGCGACCAGTCTCACCAGATTTTTTATCTAATACCCGCAAGCGTTTGCAAATCCACAATATCAAATTTCCTATAGTATAATTTCTAGATATTAAAAAATTGGCATATTTTTTTTTTTTTATATCCCCAAAATTAGATTAAACTAATAATAATTTATTCTGCTTAATAAAACAGGAAATTATTGAGTTATGGAGAATACGATATAAATTTAATAGAACAAAACATCCTTTTTAACGTATAATCAAATATCGGTATGAATAATTAATTCGAATTGAATATTTAGGCCATTTATAAACAAACATCAAGTTAATTTATTTGAACTGTATAACGATATCATTAATAATGTTTTATGTGAACGTAAAATTAGATATGAGAAGAGGTTTCAAGGTAAATGTATACGAGAGGGTAGGATTAGAGTCCAGCAACAGATGCAGAGCCCTTCTCCCTTTTAATGGACGAATATATCTGATTAATGGAGAAGAGAATTGATGGGGGAGGGTCGATCTTCTCTTTACATCCCATGGATAGGGGCAGCGAAGCTTCTGCTTCTCACTGCACGCGATTCATGACGTCGAGAGATTTATTTATTTAGCGAAATTTCATTTTTTTAATGGATTTCTTCTGTCATAATCATCGAAAATACATTAAATAACTATTCTTTCCAAAAAATCTATTCATCAATGGTCTTTTTAAATCAAGCTGTTTTTTTAACGTTCTAAAGGACAAAGTATGTATTATTATAAATATTATAGGCAAAATATTAAGAATTTGTTATATTAACGTGTGATTGATTCTGAATACATTCTCTTGATTTGCCCCGGTATGAGTTATTTTATAATTAAAAAATTAATTTTAAATATATGATAAACTTTTCTAAACCCAAAATTTTCCATCAGATAAACTAAGAATTTCCATAAAGTTTAAACTCGTTTAATTAAAAAATTTACATCGCTTGTTTTTTTTTTTCATCCTAAATCATAATATTAAATTTATTATATTTATTTTTTACCTTATCTTTAACATCATATATTATTAAAAATGTTATTTATTTTTGAATATTTAGCAAATTTTTAATTATAATTAATTACACAAAATAATGAAGAATAATTGTTTTGAAATTGTTTTTCGGATTATTAGAAATTTTTTAATTGTAAGTTCAGCCATGGCAAAAATTTAAAAAAGATGCATTTTTTGCCAAATTTATTCTAAATCAACAGTACATTTTAATTAGCAATTGCAATCATCACCAGGTATGAGCCTTTTATTGATGAGCTTCCGGTAGCCTCTTAAAAACAAGTTAGCATAAATAAAATTATTGCATGATTAGTTTTGCCTCGAAGGGACAAGAAAATTCTTGACCTATTACAAAGTGCAATAGAAGTCACTGACCTTTTAAATAAATATAATTATTTTCAAATGAAGTCATAAATATATCATCTGCCTAACAATTAACTTCACATTACTTAATAATTTCTTTCTATTATCAGTAAATTATCCATAAAATTATTTTTAATTTGCCGAATAGGTCTATGATTTTTTCAGAATACCCTGGACCACATTTTAGCTATAATAATTAAGATGTTTGCTTCTAGCCGAGGACTAAATTTCATAAAAATCCGTTGAGTGGTACGGGATTAATTCAAAAAAATATTCGATCTTTAAATTATACCACATTTCATCATTTTATTATTAAAAGAAGTTTTTTTTTTTTTTTTCTTATTTTGTTTAAGGTTTTTTTCGACATCTGAGGCCATTTAGACTCGATTCCTATTTCAATTGATTCGTATCCAATTCAATTAAAAATAGTAGAAATATTAGTTTTATTTTCATTTTCATTCGATGTTTATTTTTACTTTCTCTTACCCTATATATGAAATATATAGAGAGAGAAAATATTGCGATCATGTCAAATAGTTCGATGTCGAGATTTTTTTATTATAATTTTAATACCTCTACTGAAGGAGATTTCTTTTTTCAAAGACTTAATTAAGGTATTACAGAAGGTTTTTTTTTAATATTATCTTAAATTAATTATTAATTAAATAATTTAAAAAATATTTTTTATAAATTCCAACAATGTTTAAAACTTAATAATATTTTTCTCTCTATATTTTCATTTATTTTTCGGATAGAGGGGGATGAGGTTGAACGTCCATATCTCCCCCTGCCTACGGCCCTGATTTACATAGGGGGGATGAAAATTTCTAAAATTTAATTGGGTACGTAATTCTTCACCCTTAAGAATATTAAAGTTTTATTTTTTTAATTAACTTTTCAATAACGCTGTTGATCATCCCAAGGAATAAATAAATATTCCACCAAAAAATTCAACAGTTTCGATCCGAGCTTATTGGATTTGATTAGTTTTGTCGATATCCTGGAAAGGACAAGCGGCTGTCCAATAAGCTTTTAATGACGTGAATATACCGCGTTGCCATCACCGGAGGGCTGGCTATCCCGGACTAATAGGTTCCCGGAGATTGATACCACGGGATTAATCTGGACTCTCAGCTGCAGGATGTCACGAGTAGTTTGCATCCAGATGGTTTAGTGGAAATTCGAAAAATCACCACCTGATTACACTTTAATTAAATCGCCTTTGCTTATTAAAAATTAATAGCATCTATTTTTGTTCACAATCATCAAATAATTAAAATAAAAATGAGTGATTTTTCATAAGTCATTATTTTATTAAATCCTTGAACTTCTTGTTAAGTATCCCCGAAGTTCGCTTCCCATTCTGAGTGAAATTATTAAATAATTTAAATAAATATCAACGAGGTCACTGTTATCTAATTTAATCTAGGTTTATATTAGCTTCGATGTCGAAAGACAAAAATTGAAAAATATTTAACGCCTTTTAGCCTTATTAAATAAACTTTTCCATTACGGTACATTAAATTAATTATTTCAAAATTTCAACTTTCATTTCTTCTTCCTTTTGATTCAATTTTATTAAATTTTCCATAAGCAAATTTCCCTCTTCTAAACAGTAATGTTAATTAAATATTTAATAAAATTTGTTATAGATGTTTATAATTAAATTTAATATTTTCCTCTTAAAAGGAATATATTAAAATTTCACTTCTAATAAAAAAAAAACCTCTAAAAATGTATCTCTAAGGGCTATTTTTAAAATTCATTAATACATTAATTATTAATCAGAGCACTCTTAAACTCAATTAAATTTTGCTGACATTGCAAATTTTACCCGAAGTTATGTATATTTACATAAGGGATTGGCTTAAGTTAGCGATTTGCTTGTGTTAATAGACATTGAACTCCCAATTGAGTAGAGGCTTTATGAATTCTAATTTTTATCTTTTATGAGAAGAAATTGCATTTCAATCTAAATAAACAAACCTCTTCTTTGGTTTTGATTGTTTTGCAATCGAACTTTTTTTTTTAGCTTTCTATGTTGTACGGAAATACAAAGTCATTGGCCTTTTTTTTTAACACAAAGGCATCTAATTTGAGCACCATCTTGATTAGTCTGAAATGCATATAATTATAAATTTCGCAACAAAAGAATTTGATATTAATCATAGTCAAATATAAAATTCTAAAGAGTTCCAACATTTTATTAAAAAAGAACTTTTACCCATAATGATGTACTAATAGTAGGATTTTCAAAATGTGGGCTCAAATTTAACTGGCTTAAAGCTTAAAAAAGGAAAAAATTTGTTAGGACTAAATAGGTGTTCCATATCCTCTAAGTGAAGGATAACCTGAAAATTCTAATCTAATGGGAAAGTGGCGATTTTGAAATCGAAATAAAATAAAATTTCATCCCAACTTAAAAGCCATAAATAATCCATTAAGATCTTAAAATTATAAAAAAAAAATTGGTTTATAGATTCAAACATCTTGAGAAACGCAGGTTCGACTCCCGCCTGTGATCTTTTTTTTATATTTATGGCTTTGTGACAAATATTATAACTTGAAAATTCATAACTGATTCCATTGGAATAAAAAATGCCTCTATTCTGATTAAATATTAAATGAAATATGCCCAGTTTCAAAAACCAGCGACATTTTTAAAATTTATTTTAAAGTACTGAATAACTTAAAGTATTCCTAATATTTTTTTTTTACTGCACTGGAATTTTTCATTTTCATTACAATACTGAATATATCACTTTTGGAAAGTACCGGTCCTGGATACCGGAAGTAAATAATAAAAAATTTTAAGTACTGAGAAATAACCCCCGATTTAGCCAAAGCTTTAATAAATAAATATTATTATGCCCTCGGGCCTTAGTGTAGTGATAGCATGCTGGACCATTTGTACCACGGGTCGCAAGTTCGCATCCAGTCCCATTCGACAAAAATTTATTTAAATTTTATTGGCTACCAATCAAATTAAATAAAAACGGAGTCTAAATGGCCTTCGATGCCGAAAAAGACCTTAATGAAATAAAAAAAAATATTAACACTCTTAACACTCAAAGTCTCATATCTTATGAATACTTGAAAGGTAACCACGAGTTGACAGAGCTAAGGTTGATAGTTCTCTTACAATACTTAAGAGAATATTTCTCATTAATACATGTTATATTTATAAATTATTATAGTACATGTCTAGAGTTTATACATGTGAAAGGAATACTCAATTTTTTTTATATAATATAATTAATGTTTTTTTATTTAAATTTATTTCTTTTTTGAGTTTTTACTTGTGGTTTTCTGTCATCTCTTTTTTTTTATTTCATAGTAATTTGTCATTAATTTTCAAATCCGGTGATCATAGATTCTTGAAATATATTATACTTTTTTGCAACCTCTAAACCTCCATTTGTTATAAACATTTTATCTTAAAAGTCATCTAGTTAACGAGCTAGCATAAATTATGTTACATGCTCTCGTTAAAAAAAATAATTTTTTTCAAATCCTTTGTTTCATCGTTTAACTAGAGCTTATATATAATATTTTATTTAAGATCACTTCTACCATTAAAAAAAATATATAATCCATATAGGAAATCCATATATTATTTGATTTACTAACAAAGCCAATAATCGTTTGACAATACTTTGTTTCTGATTTTATGCGATATGAATTGCCTACCTAAAAAAAAACGCAGCGATTTTTTATACACACAACAAATACAAATTATAATTCACGTTTTAAATCACTCTGATGTCGAAAGGCAAGAAAGTCATTTGAATTTTTTTGTTTTATTTGAAATCTTTTCAAATTATACTACTGTATTTTGATTGTCTAACTACCGGGCGCCACAGCTTAGTATTATTTTATTGTTCCAAGATTTAATCTTGCATTACAAATTGTTAACTTTAAAATTACATAATAAAAAGCATTAATTATTATAGTATTTTTACTTTCTCTTACCTCTATATATGTTAATATATAGAGAAAGTATTGGATTCATATCAAAAATTCGATGACGAGATTTTGATGGATATACATGTTTTGATATCCTCTGAATCCAAAAAAGTGATTTGAAAATAAGCTTTTAAACAAAATCGGAGAAAAAGTACTAGTACTTTAGTGATGTACTTTTTCATTTTTTTTTTTTTCGATTTTCTCAAAATTCGCTTTAACGATTTTGATTAAAAATCAGAAATCAATTTTTTTTTATATGCTCTTTCAAATGTATATTCTTATTTTGCAGTCAAAATTGTTTGAAGACCACTTTACTCTTGTACTTTATAGAAAGATACGAGAAATGCTTGCCATGGTAACAAAATATAAATATTTTCCCATGTTTATAAATTTTACATCAGCCCTCGGGGCTTGGTGTAGAGGTTAGAGTGCTAACCTCGTATACCGAACGTCGCGGGTTCGGACCCCAGGCAGTCCGATGATTTTATTTAAGGCATTTGGATTAGGAACCGACCGAATATTCGGTTTCGGCCAGTTTCGGCCAAAAATCATGGTTTCGACCGTAGTTTCGGTTTCGGCCAAAAAGTAGCCGAAACTTGAATCTTAAAAAAAAAGGTCAAATGATTTGCACTTGAAGGAGAAAAAATTTTTGTCTCCCTAAAAAAAAAGGTAAAATGATTTTCACGGAGGGGAAAAAATTTAAAAAAAAAAAATATAAATTTTTTTATAGGAAATACAAGTTTCGGTTTCGGTTACGGTTTCGGCCGAAACTAAGGTTGAGGCCGAATATTCGGTTTCGGTTTCGGGAAAATCTTGTTTCGGTCGGACCCTAATTTGGATACCAAATGGCTTAAATAAGAATGCTTGGACCCCAATATAAATAAATTAATAAATAACGGTTATCGTCAAAGTCTTATATGGACCCTGTTATACAATGGTGTGTCAAAGACCAAAAAATTAAAAATTGAGTTAAGCACGGAATATTGTTTCAAATGCTTTAATTAATAGTATTTTTTTATGAAATATGTCCTAAAAAAATTTATATTTAATGTTACTTGCACAATTGACAAGAAAAATTATATATAATCCAATGTAAACAAAAAACTTTATTGTTGATTTTCTCAAAACTCGATGTTTGGTCTTTGACACACCATTGCATAACAGGGTCCATATGGCCTACGTTGCCGAAAAGACTGAGTGAATGTGAGTGTGAATGAGAAAAGTGTGGATGTTAAAAAAAAAAAAAATACTGTCGGAAACTAAATATATCTAAACACAAAAAAATCTGGTGTGTAAGTACAGTACACAACTTTCGTTTACCGAAGGTAAGAGAAAGTTGTGTGCTGTACGACCAGTGACACCAGATTTTTTTATTTACTAGACTCTCTTTGGCTGCCAAGACATCAGACTATTCTATAGTTAGGCTGTTTTTGACCTCAACTTTTCTCTTTTAATAATTATTAAATTTAAAATATGTAATATTTTTGAATTTTTTCTTAATAGGCCTAATATAAATTGTGTCCCTACCTATATTCAAGTTATTTCAATTTTCTCTTTTTCTAGCTTCCTAACTTTCTTAAATAACAATATACTTTTTATAAATAGAATCAAAAATTTGAAAGGAGAATATGAATATAATATCCCTGGCCAGGACAATAACGAGTAATTGCTTTTATTTTGACTTTGAAGATTCACAATGATACTCGTACGCATGTAGTCCCCCTCCCCCTCCCTCTATCCACTTCTGCGTGACATCATGCCAACTGAATGAATTATTAGTCAAGAGGCGTTTATGTTAAATTCATATAATAATTGTATTTTGTCACTTGGAAAATAAAACTTTCACTAATTTTTTTTTTTTTTTTTATTATTCAATTATAAATTACAAATCTAATCTATATCTGTTCTTTTCACACTGCCGGTTCACGAGCAATTAATATTTTAAATGACTTGATTTTGATTCAGATCCAAATGAAATGAGAAGTAAATCGTTAGGTTTTAAGTAACGTTGACAAAACAACGAAAAATTCATTTATTATTGTTCTAATTAGATACTACCCGTGTGATACTGTGATAAATTAGAATATAGAGGTAAATAAAAATTCCCTACGCGAGTGCATTTTTAAAATTTTTTTTATTCAACTCCATCGCGAGGGGAAATGCAATCTGCAATTAAGGAAGTTTTTGTTTGGTCTATATTTTGTAATCAATTTTTCAAACACTTTCCGGAAAAATTTTGTATTTTATGATTTCGGACGGATTTAATTGGATACCGGACCTGGTAGAGGGAACAGTTTCAAAAAAAAAAAAAAAAAAAAAAAAAAAAATTAATAACTCTATTCATATTCATAATTAGATTCGTTTAAAAAGAACCCTCACATTCATATGAAAATATATAAGCTTAATAATAATCTTTTTAATAAAATACACTGTTAATATGGAAGCATAAAATGAAATTGCGCATTTTGTGTTGGTTAGTTAAATATTAATTCACCCCCGATTTAATATAAATATAATTTTAATATTCTCTCGTTTTGTTAAATATAAAAAACATAGGTAGCCTAATGAAAAAAAATCCATTGCAAGCAACCAAGGGAATAATTTTATAAAAAAAAAAAAATCGCACCTCCCCCTCGTAATTTACTATGCCGATTTGCATTTTATTAAAAAAATCGGAAATATTTTATTTCTTTATTGAATTTCTAACCAAATTTAGTCAGATTCAATATAATCTAATCCAAGGTAGCGTACGTAAAACTATTATTTATTTATTTCAATTTTCGGTTAGTTCTTTTTTTAGTATTTTCCACAATCTCTCTATTCATAGATACAATTTAAACAGAATAGATACAAATTTTTTTTTTTGTTTATGTTACAGTGACATTTTCACAAACAGCAATTCTATTGTATTTTCTATTATAGATGTTTCTATTCAATAAATCCAACATAAACTTTTTATTGGTCGCTTCCAAATCGGATTCATTCACTATGTAAAATGGATATATGCGTTATATAAATACTCTTGTAATGAAAATTTTTTCATATAATAAATAGACAATAGACAATAGAAGTAATACTAAAATAAATATTATTGTTTAGAAGGAAAAAAAAAGTTTTTCTATAGGACCTGATATTTCTCTCGTAATTGAAACGACTTTATAAAAAAAAACTTCAAATGCAAATCCATACTTTATTTACTCGAAAAGTAGGCCTACTCTAAAAATAATTGCATTTTCTTATAGCTGTAATTCTACTCTTATTCAAGTTCAAATCGAAATAAATGAAGTCAAAATCACCTTAACATAATGCTCACAATTTTCTCTTAATATAGTAGGGTGGCGTTAATATATAGAAAGTATTGGATTCGTGTCAAAAATTCGATGTCTAGATTTCGATGGAAATACACGTTTCGAGGTCCGTGAGTTCAAAAAAATTAGTCCCGCAAAATTTTCTCTCTGTCTATGAACAAAATATCTCAAGGATGAAAAAAACTTTCTTCACCATACTCGCACTGTGCGGGATAGACGAAAAGAACTAAAAGTGATAGGAGATTGAAATTTTATTGATATGAGTAGGATGGCAGCCAGGAAAGAAATCAGAAAAAAATTTAATCAATCTTTATCCAATTTTATTTCAATTGCTGACGTTTCGGACGCAAATCGCGCCCTTCCTCAGGACAATCGATAGTTGATAAAATACAGAAGGGCGTATTTTGTTTATTAACAATATAAAAATACAATTCACGGGTGTGAAATGCATTGTTTCTTGCTCTATATATTTTTAATAGCATTCATTGACGCCTTTCGCATTAAATGTGACATTCACACCCGTGAATTGTATTTTTATATTGTTAATAAACAAAATACGCCTATCTGTATTTTATTAACTATCGATTGGTTAAATTTTTGTCTTTCTTTCCTGGCTGCCATCCTACTCATATCAATAGTACAGCCATTACCTCAATATTAATGAAATTTTATTTTTAAGTTAGGCACCCCCTCGATCATTTTTAATCATTCTCACTCGGGGAAGCACACTTTACCCATGTACTTCATAGGAACGGAGAAATCGTATCAAAATATATTTTCCCATTCTGAATTCTAATATATCGGTAGAAACTGAATATATGTTAACACAAAAAATCTGGTGTGAAAAGCACAGAAGACAACTTTCAATTAAAAAGTTGTGTGCTGTGCGACCAGTCACACCAGATGTGTATCTTTTTCAAAAAAAAAAAAAAAAAAATTTCATATATGAATCACAAATGATACGTTTTTAAATGCTGCTGATTTCATTTCTTTTAACATTCTTTGCT
Organism: Euborellia annulipes; assembly: GCA_023213315.1. NCBI lineage: Eukaryota > Metazoa > Arthropoda > Insecta > Dermaptera > Anisolabididae > Euborellia > Euborellia annulipes. Next base: position 38,743 of record JAKCPI010008674.1, on the reverse strand, counting down.
CAGTTTTAACACTCATTAACGATCCTGGCGTAAAACCAAACATTAAAATTTTCTCGTTTTCAATTCGCTCTTGCAAATTAAACAATTTCCTATTAATTAATATTTTTTTAAAAGTATAAAAAAGGGGAGCAACTTTAATAATTGGGCCATTCCAAACAAGTGACGATTGTCGTTGTTGACAGATTGCGGTCTCTGGCATCCTCCTTAGAGCTATATTTATTTACCTGGCCGGGAGCCGGGCTTCCGGCTGCTTTTGGAGTTGCTCCGTCCGTGCGCCTCGTTAGCCAAGGCACCGAGCATTTCGGCTAATGCTCTCATCGTCTCGCTATTCCCACTCTTCACCTTTACTTAAAACTCCCTCTACCACCACTTGAGCCTATTGCACCCTAAACAACCTTGGCTTTCTTGCTTCTAGAATTTTAAGCGATGCGGAATAACAAGTTGCTACAGAGAGTAGCTCTCTCGTAGTTAAAAGCATCAAATAGAGTTAACTTTTCAAGTTGAATTTATCCTATTAAAAAAATAATAAACTAACCCTTGAAGTTTTTATACTATTTCTACTTTTTACTTTTTTGATTATTAAGGTATATAATTAAATCGAATAAAACAATAAAATATTTTCAAAATACTTCATTGGTTTATTTCAACGGTTCCCAACCTTTTTCGATGTGCGGCCCACTTTTTCCGTAAAAAAAAAGCTGAGGCCCAGTGTATACTAGGGTATACTGGGTATAAATGCCTACAGGAGCGTCAATATTTGGATGAAAACTGAATAGTTTTAGCCTTAAATCGCACTAAACCTTCAGTTTATCTCTGTATTTATTTATTTTTCAAGAAAACTAAAGTTGAAAAAGCTCGTTTATTTTTTTATTATTATAAGTAGAGAGCGGAAAAAAGTCTCTTATTTTCGGAAAAACGTCGCTTTAAAAGTCTATTCTTTTTAGCCAAATAGTCGGTAAAAAGTCTCTAAAAAGTCGCTGTCAAGTTTAAGAAATAATAATATGAAAATGTTGAAGAAATAAAGCCTTGAAGCACTGTAAAATTTCTTTTGATAACTCGGACAACTTGTATATAATTTTATTTAAATAATTATCGAGACCTATTCATTTGAATTAAGATATTGATATTCATAAATACCTCAATTCGGATTTGACTAAACACTAAACAACTCACATATTTGTTAAATATAATTTTATATAATCGAACTGAAAAATACGATTGACAAATAAATATGAAATGAAAAAGAAATATGAACAGATTTATGCTGAGGAACTTTGACAGATGAAACAATTTAATCTATCCCTATTCGTTCTATTAATTATGTATTATTTGAGGTGAAGATTCTAAATAATAAATTTCTAGTTTTATTGTAATTTGAAATTAATTTAGTCCCTTGTGAAAAAAAAGGGAATGCTTAAAGTTTTAGGAAAATCTTGAAAAGTCTCAAAATTGACAAAAGTCGAAAGACTTTTTTCCCGCTCTCTAATTATAAGTAATAATTTTATCGCGGCCCAGTCCCAGTTCCAATCAACTCGCGGCCCACGGGTTGGGAATCGCAGGTTTATTTAATTCTTAAACTCTAAAAAAAAAAAAAATAAAATAATAAAATAAAATAAACAACAACAAATGGAAATTGAAAAACTTTTCTTTTTAAAATTTTTCGTTCACTTTCCATTTGTCTTCCCTGAGGATTCGATCCCCAAGATATCACAATAACGTTTAAATAATTTGTTTCGGCATCTTAGACCCCGCCCTTATTTTTGATAGCCAATTCAATTGAAATAAATTTTTCTCACTTGATAAGGGAAATGAATAAAGTTAGTGCTTTACCTCTCAATCACAGACGGGTTATTTATTATTTATCTTTTCGACCGTTTTTCTCACGAGCCGACTTGTGCTGTGACATTAAAAAGTTTAAAATAGGAATATAGACAAGTATTTTCCATCCTTTTTTTTCCCCTTCCTCTTTTTATTAACATTATCTTGATTGTGACACCTACCAGAAAGGAAAACTTTTTGACACTAATGTAATTTATGTCTAACAAGGATATTGATTTAAAATTTATAAAAAAAATCAATATCTTAATTTTTCAATACTTCAAGTACTTTAATTAAGTACTTATATTAATATGTAAAAGAAATTTGAATTTTTATTGATTACATGACAATATTTTTTATAAATTAAATATTCTAGATTCTGACATTTTTTTTTTTAATGTCTTTTTCAGCATCTTAGATCTGTTTTTTTTTTTATTCAGGGTAAGGCATCTTAGATCTTATAGACTATTAACGTTACACAGTATTTAGAAACTATATATACCCTAGTATTAAAGTGCCCAGGCATTATTTAAATCATTTGGTATCAAAAAACCCGCTCCCCTGGCCCTCGGGGCTTGGTGTAGGGGTTAGCTTGCTAACCCCGTATCCAAAAGTCGCGGGTTCGGACCCCAGGCAGTCCGATGATTTTATTTAAGCCGTTTGGATACCAAATGGCTTAAATAAAATGCCTGACCCCCAATAGATATATTAAAAAAAACATATGAGTATTGTTTAAAGTCTTAAATAAATGTCCTAAGTTGCCGAAAAGACTGTGTGTATGTGTGTGTGAATGTGAGTGTGAATGAGAAAAAAGTGTGAAGCCAATAATTAGTTTTGTTTTTTATCGAAATGTTTCATGAAAATTAAAATTAATGTTATATTTATTATTTTTTAATTTTCCTGCACCCCTCCAAATTATTTGTTAAGCTTAAACAAAAAAAGATCGTTTTTCCAATTACTTTTAGAAACGGGTAGTTAGTGTTAGACTCCAATATGAAAACAGTAATTTAATACTTTTTATTTTTAAACCATATCACTCATCAAAATGAAATAAATGCAAACATCTGGCTTAAAAAAAAAACACTAACAAATCATCGCCATACATCCTAAAATAATCATTAAAAAAATGTATAGACTAATTAAAATTTATGAGAAAGCAAGAGAGAAAAAGAAAACTTGAAATCTCTTGTTTTTTCAATTATTAACAAAATCTAACAAAAAAATAACAAAACAAACTTTAATAAGAACAACACAAAAATTCTCGTTATTTATATAGGCTGATTAATATTTCATATTTTTTTTTTTTTTTTTAAAGCATCCATTCCGTGATATTTACTTCGCATATTCATTTTATTAATTTCCTCTCAAATTTATTACAACATTTTAATTATGAATTTTTGATTTTGTTGAATGAGAGATATTTTAGGAAATATGCATCACGATGATTTGTTGAACATTTAATTTCATTTTGGAACCAACCCTTTCACCCTTCTCCCCTTGCTCATTTAGGCAAATGATTTATCAACATTATTATCTATTTTTTTTATTCCCAATATAAAATTCAAATGAGCATTCCGATTGCTTTTGTTCTCTTAATTATAAAATGCCAATCGTTACGATTCATTTGAATCAGATAGAGAGAGCATCGTATTTCGAGGTCATTAAGATGACTTATTCTATTGTCTGAAATTTTTTACTTCGTCTGTGATATGCTGTTCTTTATAGATTTACCACTGGTCAGGGGGCGTAGCAAATTCCATCAAATTTATTCTTGCTCACTGTTTGGAAATTTTCAAATTTTTCTCTCTGACTTATATTTTAAATTTCCCTCTCCCGCTCCACTTTCTGTAACTCTAGCCAATCAGCGTCCTGATCGGCACATACACAGGCCGGATGCTAGCCTCTAGCGCTTTGGCTACCAATCCAATTAAAATAAATCGAGGGGCCTAAATGGCATTCGATGCTCAAAAAAACCTTAAATAAAATAAAAACAAAAAACAAACTAGGATTCTTTATAAATTATCAAACTCTAGTTCATAGGATACATTAATAAATCGACAAGATAAAAGTTCTTTACTTTCTCTTGCGCTATATATAGAGTGAAAGTATTCGATTTTTGTTATATAGGCCTACCCATCAAAAAATTTAATTTTAATTAATTATTATACTGGCTGTTGCGTGGAAAGGAGTCAGCCAAGGAAAATAAAAAAACAAATTTATTCTGTAGACGTTTCGAGAGCCCGTCGCGCTCTTCCTCGGGACAGTATTAGTGTCAAATATTACAGACTTATACTGTCCCGAGGAAGAGCGAGACGTGCGCTCGAAAAGTCGACAGAATAAATTTGTTTTTATTTTCCTTGACTGACTCCTTTCCACGCAACTAGTATAATTTTAATTTTTTTTTTTTTAATTTGATGAATTTTCGCCATAAATTAATTAAAGTCGTAAGCCATTTAGACATACAAGTTTTGATTTCGTAAGTCTAAATTAAATTTAAATATGTATTCTGATTAATTTCAAAAAGACATTTTAAATTATAATTAATGCATTCTTTTTATTCAAATTTTTACTTTCTCTTACCCTATATATGAAATATATATAGAGAGAAAGTATTGCGATCATGTCAAAAATTCAATGTCGAGATTTTTTTTTTATAATTTCATTTAATTTCTTTTTCGACATCGAAGGCCATTTAGATCCAGTCTCTATTTATTATAATTGATTGGTAGCCAATCCATTTGAAATAATTTTTTGGCTCATGAGACCGAATGCGATCCTTTGACCCCCTAGCAGAAGAGGCAGAATAATTTTTACAATTAAAAATATGTTAATTTTTAATTTTTTTTTATAATATTTTTGCAGTTTTTTTGCTTAGAGATTTTTAATTAAAAAATAATAATAATAAACTTCTCACAGCCACCTTCTCTTAAAAAAAATTTCCCTTCGTTAGTATATTTAAAATATTTCAAATGTCAATTACGTCAGAAGGAATATTTTTTTGAGCTAAAAATCATTGGCCGAAAATACTAACTAGCTGTCATTTTTAACTATGGACCTTGGTCATCATCCGTGAGCTCGGTCCGCCACAAAACTCTGAATATGAAATCAATGAAAGAGCAATGGTAACAGGTACGAAGTGCTCCTGTTCGTCGTCGGTACATGGTACGACTCACGTCCCATCCCCGATTCTTTTTCTTGCTTGGTCGATTTCAAAACGAAAGAAATTATAAAGTACCAAACAAAGATAACCTCTTGTTGGCCAAGAGGGCATTAACCCAAGCACAATGCATATCTAAATAAACTCCGCCCCCTTTTATTTTTCATTAACAAATTCGATAAATTAACTTTTCTTCAATTCCAATATGTTTATGCTAATTATGAGTCAATACACTTATTTTAACCTTAACAAGAAGTGTTCATAAAATTTCTGGCAAATAAAAGTTCATTACCTTGCTATTGACTTTTTCCAAGGTTGTTATTTTATATTCTGATGATTATTATTATTATTGATTTTTTTAAATAAATAAATATATTATATTTATACACTCCTGTTTTGAGTTAATTCATTCATTCCATTTCAATATGAATTAATTAATTTTTTTTCTAAGATTGTATCTGAAAGACAACTTAATTCATCATTAAAAGCAAAAAAAGCGTTCGCCTTTTTATAAATAAAATAAAAGCCTATTATTAATAAAATTAAAAGTAATTTTTTTCCTATAATCAATGGTACGCGAAAAGTGAATAAAATAACTCATTAATTATATTATAATTTTTATTATATTCCAAAATTATTAAGGTAAAATTCAATATTAACATATTGGTCCTGATTTTGCTTGCATAATAAATAAAAAAAAAATGAGAGCATCGTCCAAAACCTTTTATTGATCCTCCGTTTCGCGGACTGAATGCGTCAACCATCTTCACGACAAAAGAAGCGAACAAACATTTTCATACCACAGACAATTAGGCCTATTATATAATAATCAATAAGTTTGTATTGTTAAAAATGAATTGTAAATGTTTCAAACTCGTGACTTATATAAGAACTTCCAATAATTTTCCAGAGGATTTTTGTCCCCCTTTGTCCTGAAGATGGGTGACGCATAGTCGCCGAAACGGATCAATAAAAGGTTTTCGGACGATCAGAAGTTGTCTTTATTTTTTTCCTCCCCGTTCAATCCCATTTTAAATAATTTCTAATATAATTAATATGAATAATTATAACTTATCAAAACCCCTCTACGCTATTTACCCTTTTGGGATTTCAAGACTCGAACTTTACTTATGACCAGATTAAGAAGTATAGTGCTTATATTGGAATAAAAAATTTTTTTAATCAAAATTGAAATCGAATGAAAATCTATTTTTCCTAAACTAAGTCAATCTGTCTTGATTTACAATTTTCTCTGCAGAAGAAAAATAACAGATGAAACAGAAAAATTAATTACAATATTTTAAGTTTTTGATATTAGTGTCTTTCTTCTTTGTCTTCTTCGCCAGGAAATCATTATCGATATTATTGTTCAAAATTAACTAAATGGTGCACTTAGATTACATTTCGATATAGGCCTACATAAATTATATGATTTTCAACATAACTAAATATTTTGAAAATTTAATTTCGCTTTTACAAAAATAAAATTTTTGAAATAATTAATTCCGAACATCTCTTTGAAGATAATTTATAAGGCTACTTTGTTTTTCATTCTCATTTAAAAATAGAAAGATCACCCTGTGGAAAATTTATATTTAATATCAATATTAATATTTTTTTTTAATATGCTCACGTTTCTTTGTTTATTCGTTTTTTTATACCCGGATAAAATTTGTCTCCCTTTAGTTTGACAAATTGTTAGCATCATGCATCTCTCGAGTCATTTCAAGAGGTCCCTTTGTGTACGCCCAAAAGAAAATAAAAGTACCCCCTTCCTTTGTGTCAAACAGCTAGCTTATCTTGAGATTAGTTAACCTTGGAGGTCAAAGGGCTGGAACGAGACATTTGACCCCGCCCCAGCTATCTTTAGTCTGATAGAAAGAAGAAAAACCTTTTGATTCAAATAAATGAAAGTAATTTTATTTCACACACACAGAATGATTTTGAAAATCGATAAAAAAAAGGATATTTTTTTTTTTTTTTGCTCTTTGATTGAGAGTTTTAATATTTTATTGTTGGGCCATCACATTCACTCAAGCATACACACAATCTTTTCGGCAACTTAGACCATTTAAGACTTTAAACGATACTCGTTATTTGTAAATATATCTATTGGGGGTCCAGGCATTCTTATTTAAGCCATTTGGATACCAAAATCATCAAACTGTCTTGGATCCGAACCCTCGACTCTTGGTATTCAAGGCAGGCTCGCTACCAACTACTCCAAGCCCGAGGGCTTGCCTTTCATTAAATAATTAATTTTTTTTCCGAATTGTTAAGCTTAATAAATTAATAGTCAAATTATTTTCTAATAATGTTTTTTTCTCTTTTGTTTCAGGTAAGTCTACCTTCTCTGCTATGGAAAGTAAATATATAGAATGGTTAAAATTTCGTGCGATTTTTACAAACTTTTAATAGTTTTTATTAAGTCTTCGGTATCTGAGGTCTTATAAATAGATTTTAAACGATACTTGATTTAATTAATACAATAATTATGATCCAGGCACATTTATTTATTCCATCTAGAAAACAGAATTCACATAGACATAATTTTTTTGGATTATTTTTGAAAAATTCTTATTAGAATATTTTAGTGTTCAATTTTCAAAATCAGTAAGGAATGAAAATATATACCATTTTCATCTTAAACTATTTCTCATTACATTAATTTGATTTTAAAATATGGATGAAAATACAACTCTTACTCTTTATTTAATTAAAATGGCTCAGATGCTGAGATTCACAGAAAAAATAAATTAATTAACGTACTAACTCAAAAAAAAAAAGAGCAACTAAAGAAAAATTCCAGGATAAGTCTTTAATCATCATTAAAAAAAGCACGAAACGATATGGCTGACTGCACCGGGAATTCCCTGGAGTTCATGTTGCCTTGCCTGCTCTCTTTATTTTTTTTACCCTGATTTGGAGCGCGTTTTTAACTTGTAATTTTTCCCTTTCATTCGGAAAAGCTTTTCTCTAAATAATTTATGTTCGAATTTCTCATGCGAAATGAAAATCTTAGTCTTGAATAAACGAAACATTCACACGGAATTATGACGCATTCTAGGATATCTTGAATCTTTCAATATATCACTCAATTATCTATTAAATAGGTCAATATATTTCTCTTTATTTTGACATCTCTTGTTACTAGATTTTCTTTAACAGTAATAAATTTAATATTTAATTGGAAGGATTATTTGAATATAATCCACTTTTTTGTTCCCGAAAATTAATTGATATAGCGTCGAAATTCGGATTAATTTATAATTAATGATTATTTTGTAACATATAACCTAGTGTATAATTTATACATTTAATTTTAATTTACATATTTCAACGAAAATCTACAGTCTAAAGTTTAACATTTGATCAATTTTTGATAAATTCTATTAATAACTTCTCATATTACTTTTCTAATTAAACGTTTCTCAATTAAAATTCTTTCTATCTTTTACTAAAGAAATTTAATTATCTACTTTTATAATAAAAAGAGAGAAATCGTTCAATATGTAGTAAAGTTAATTTATTTCTAGCAAATTAATATTTTTTATAAAAAATGCATTACTTATTTTTATTATATTGATAGAATATTTTTTTTTTTTCTTATTCTCTTTCATTCATGAAAAATTCCTATCAGATGTTTGGACTGAGTAAATGTAGGTGCCAACTCTTGTTTCAAGTCTCAATGACATATAACAAATAAAATCCATTTTAATATAACCTCGCAGAAATCAAGTCGGTCGTTTCCAGCATCCTTGAGATGTCTTCATATTTATATGTTTATTGATCTCCTTAAAATAGGTCTCTGATCAAATATAGAAACTATCCATTGAATATATGGTTAAGTGAAAATACAATTTAGATACAGGGGGATAATCTGGTGTGACTGATCGCACAGCACACAATTTTTTCTTATTTTCGGTAATTTAAAGGTATATTAATAATAAAATTTCTTTCCCAAAAAAAATTCAAAATCTTGATGGGGAGGGGGGGTAATTACCTCCTTTACTCCCCCCCCCTGTATCCGCCCTTGACGCTAGAACGTTACTATCCGCTTTCGGATTTTTCTTAAGGAAACAATTTTTATTTTTAAAATATTAACTCAATATTGCCTATTTTTTTTTATTTTCAATTTACTTAAAATAATAACTTTGAAGGAAAGGAATTTTTAATAAACAACGTTTTATAATTTTGATTTTGATCAAGAATAAAAGTTTAAAACATCAAATCTTATCGTTTTTAACATTATAAAATTACAATTTTTTTTTTTTTAATACGTGATAATATATTTCAAAAGTTTAAGTCGTTTTTTTAGTTCACAATCAATAATTAAATCACGTGCTCGAGAAACTTTTTAAGAAAGAAGAAAAAAATGGATGAAAAAGTTTTCAACTTAAATTATTCTAAATACTTTTTACACGGATCGCACATTTGAGAGAGAATCTTTAAAATTAAAAAAAAAAAAAAAAATGGATGAAATGTAAGTGTGCGAGGGTCAACAACCGCGACGGCATACCAAAAATAAAAAAATAAAAATATTTTAAGAAATGATTTTTAAAATTTTAAAATAGAAAATCAAAACGGTACTTGATTGCGTCCGGAATGAAATGAATATTTACTCAAACGAACGGTCTCTTGTCTATTTACACATACTGTACATCTCCTAACGCTTTCAAAAAAATTTCTTTTCCAATGGAATACACGTCAGAAATGTGTCGTCTTGTGTGATTTTGGGTGTGTTCTCCATTCCTCGATCTCGTCATGGCTAATTTACTCGAACCAAACATTTCCTAACAACGTTTTGATCTTTCGTCTTTATCAATGAGAGAAAGAATTAAGTAAAAGTAAATTTCGCGTGTGAATAAAAAAAAAAATTAAAATTTTCATCATCGTCAATTGCTTAACATTTAAATTACCTCTTTAACCATCATCATCAATATTATTTTTGCAAAAGACTTAAATTATTTTATTCTTCTTGTGTCTTCGCTTTATTCCCGCGATGCGGGGTCGGCAAAACGCTTAAAATTGCTTCACTGCTACGATTTTGGTGGATGGATGTTACTCTACTCTACTACTCCTTGGTTAACAGATAGGGTTGAAAATTATTATTTTATAAATTTCCTTAGGAAAAAGTTTAACTTCCCCATGTAAATTACCAAAAGCTTTCTGTAAAAATGTTTAACTAATGATAATGATTCTGCTTTTGAATTATTTATATTCTAAAGATTTTATTATTTCAAGTAGTATATTATACTGAGAATGATTGATTGATATTGATTGAATTATAATTGCTTAACTATTGATTTATTTAACACTTTTTTTGAAAAGCAAAGTAATTATATTCATAATGCCTCATATAGTATATACAACAATGGTGGAAGGAAGAATAATCATTTTAGGCTCATTCTGAAACACGTTTGAGCTGACATGCTCTATAGCAGCGTTTTCCAAACTATGATGCGCGCCTCCCAAGGAGGATCCAGAGGTGTTTCCCGGGGGGGGGGTTATCTGGTGTGACTGGTCGCACAGCACACAATCTTTTCTTAATTTCGGTAATTTAAAGGCACATTCTGTACTTGTTTGTCAGAATATAAATACAAATCAAATTTTTAAGTATTAATATTTAAAATTTTACATTAAAAATTTTTTTTTTCGAATCTCGGGGGGGGGGAATTACTCTTTTACCCCCCCCCTGTATCCGCCCTTGCTCCCAAGGGGAGGCTCGGACTAGTCTTAGGGGAGGCGCGAATTGTGTTGTGTGAACAGTGAGCAATTTTCCAAATTCTTGCCAAAGTGTTGCAAATAAAATAATAAATAAAAGAAATATTTTTATCAAGTTTAAAGGGAAAGTGTCGTAGGTTTTACGTGAAACATATTCATAAATTAAAATTTTTAATATATCTGAACTTCGCAGGGTTTTTGCATGATAGAAATATTTAGATTTCTCACTCGATTTATTTCTTTTTTTTTTTTTTTTTTGTTTGCCTTTGTATTGATAATTTTTTTAGAAATAATTTTTGTGTTTGTATTATATTATAAAATAATGGGAAGGGGTAGGGGGGAGGCGTCATACGATTAAATATTTTTAATGGAGGCGTGATAACAAAAGTTTGAAAACCACTGCTCTATAGTATCTACAGCTACTCCATGTAACATCCGGATGGACAATTCTTAATTTTTCCAAAATTAAATATAGAATTGTTTCAATCAATTTTCAAATCTAGCATAGGGTTGGTCGAATCGATTTCGATTTTAATCGAAAATCGATTTTGAGCTTCGATTTTCGATTAAAATCGAAATCGATTCAGTGTTTTGAAAAAATCGAAAAAATCGATTTTTGACGGCCGATTTTTGATTTTCGATTTTCCAAGAAAGTGATTTTAGCGACATGATCTTCCGTCTGTGTTCAATTTAAGCTTGAAGGATTTGAGCTATGAGGTTGCAATTTAAGATAGACACCCCCTGGAGCGAAAAATAAGCGGTTAATTAAAAAGTACTAGTACTTTACTGAGGTAGTTTTTCAGGTTTTTTGATTTTCTTAAAAATAGCCCCAACGATTTTGATTAAAATTCAAAAATTAATTATTTTTTAGATGCTCTTTAAAATGTATATTCTCATTTTGAAGTACACTTTACTCTTGTATTTCATAGGAAAGATAGGAGAATTTGTTGAATGGTAACAAAATATAAATATTTCCCCATGTTTATAAATTTTAATCTCGGGGCTTGGCATGCTAACCTCGTATACCAAAAGTCCGGGTTCGGACCCCAGGCATGATGATTTTATTATGGCTTATGGATTTTATTTAAGCTATTTGGATACCAAATGGCTTAAATAAGAATGCCTGATCCCTAATATGGGTGTATTATCAATAACGGATATCGTATATCGTAAAATCTTAAATGCCTAAGTTCGAGAAGACTGTGTGAATGAGAAAAAAAGGGTGTTTTAGAAAAAAATCTTCAATTCAAATGTACCTTAAGCTTACTGTCGGAACATAAATATATGTCCACACAAAAATCTGGTGTGACAGCACAGAACACAACTTTCCGTACTGAAGATAAGAGAAAGTTGTGCTGTGCGACGAGTCCCACCAGATTTTTTAAGAAATATAGAAGCTGATGTTTAGTTCTCCTGGTTTGTTAAACTTAAGTTATAAACACTAGATATGTTATACCATATACAATGTGTTGGTTTTAAAGAAGTTATAAAGACTGAATAAATTGATTTGCATCAGTAATGCAACGTTCTATTTTTCTTGTTCCACAAACCGCTTGAAAATCCTAAGCAGAACCTTAAAATCAACTTATGGGCATAGTGAAAGATTTTTTAAAAAATCGAAAATCGATTAAAATCGATTTTTTTACGCAAAAATCGATTTTTTAAAAATCGATTATTTGGTTCGATTTTAAAAATCAAAATCGAAAATCATTCACCTCCGATCCACCAATCTAGCAATCAAAGATCAATTAATAATTATTTGACAATATCTATCACTTTGGCAATTGAATTGAATTGTCTCTTCATTAAATGGTCCATATGCCGTCCCTTGGAATTGCAGTATCAAACTGTTACTACGATTTAACGTATGCCATCTTTGCAATAATGTCACACGGGGCCTGTGCGTTACGCGTTACACACGGCAGCCATTGCCCCCCTTCTAGAGTGGGGAGAGGTGGTGACGTCACTTGCCTGCGTGCGCTGCAAGACGATTCTCACTCCACTATTCAGTTCCCCCCACTACGACGGCTACGCCCTCCCCTCCAAGGTCGCCGCACCCTTCTCTTCCTCTCCTCGCCAATTTGTCTGGTTCGATTATTTTTCTGCACCTTCCTATTTTCTCTACTTTAAAATGTATGAATGAATTTAGCTTAATAAACTCATTAATTAGAATAAATAATCATTATTTAAAATTGGCATCATCACAATTATTAAGACACAATTACATTTCTTTTTTTTATAATTAAACAAGATAAGGTTTTACTCTATATTATTTTAAATTAAGCCTAAATAACATTCAGAATTATTTTGAGCGCTTAACGATATTGTCAATAAAATTTATTCATAGAAGTTTGCATATTTCATTATTTATTTAATATATTATTATTATTATTTTTTTTTTTTAAACATTCACACTTTTTTCTCATTCACACTCACACTCACACACACATTCACACTGTCTTTTCGGCAGCTCAGGCCATATAAGACATTTACGATAACCGTTATTTATGAATTTATATATATTAGGGTCCAGGCATTTTTATTTAAGCCATCTGGTATCCAGATGGCTTAAATAAAATCATCGGACTGCCTGGGGTCCGAACCCGCGACGTTTGGTATATGAGGTTAGCACGCTAACCTCTACACCACGCCCCGTGGGCTAATATATTATTAATTTAAATAATTGATAAAAAATGAACTTATTTACTAAAAATGTGGGCTACTTTAAACAATAAAAATTAACAAATTTTCAAACATAATATTGAATTTTTATACTGTATATCAAACATTCCAAGTATATAAGGATAGCGGATAGCAGCCAGGAAAAATAAAAAAATCAATTTTTATCAAATTTTTTTAAATATTTGATCTAATAATTTGGTCTAATTTTTAACCCACTATCAGGGCCGGATCTGGGGGGGGCAGTGGGTGCATGTGCCCCGGGCGGCAGATATCAGGGGGCGGCAATTAAAGAAAGATTTACTAAAAAAAAAGGTAAAATGATATGAATTTTGTATAAAAAATTTTAAGGAGAGGGCGGAAAATTAAATTTTGCCCCCCCCCCTAAAAAATCTCGTAGTTCCGGCCCTGCCCACTATTATATTTTTATATTTATTTTTATTATCATATTAACTCGAAAGATAACTTCCGAAATCGAAAAATTAACAATAAATTATATATATTCTACCCTTAATATATTTAATAAATTTCTTATACCTGACTCATGTCTCTCCTCCAAGGCTATATCTTTAAAGCTTATTTGATGGAATTTTAATCTAACTAACAAGTTTATAATTCCAAAATCTCTCCCTCTCTTTAATAGCTAAAATAATCGTCGAAAATTAACCCAATTAAACTGCATGGTGATAGAGAGTATATTATTAATATATTAAAGAATAATAATATATCTTGGAAGATTAAAATTTTATCGTAAGATAAATTTTATTTCATATAATTCATATGCAAACAGAGTTTAGCTATAACATTAATGAATTTGTAAACAATTTCTTATAAGGAGGTTGACGATAGATAAATAAATTTTCCATAATATTTTTTTGATCAATATATATATTTTTTTTTTACATATCGGATATATGCGCGGATTTATGACACATTTGATATTCAATTACGTAGTTTAAATTTATAAAAATTAGATTTAATATTTCTAATGAGAAAGATTGAATAAAATCAAATAAAGATTTTATCTAGTTATGCTTGACGTTCGGAGTATTTATTTATTCATCCCTTCATTAAGACAAACAAGGGGTTAAATTTATTTAAAGTGATTGCTTTCAATGAAAGCATGCATGAGATTAAAATAAAGTAGATTAAATTTTCATAACTTAGAAATATTTTATTACCCCATTTAAATTTTTTCTAAACTAAATCGAGAATCCAATTTATTAAGGGGGTTCAGGAGCGACGTCTAAACGTATTTAAAAAAAACTAGACTATTATAAGGAATTTTTCAATGCGGTTTTTTTTTAAATGATTTAAATTCATAAGAGATTATTGGGACATCGAGCTCTAATTTTTTTAAAGACTTATTAAAAAATTATCGTAATTAATTTTTTTATCAAGCAAATACAAAAAAAACAATCTGCCCCAATAATCTTTAATTTTTTTCCCCTAAATTTAAAAATGAATTTATTATTATTATTAATCACATATTAATTAAGAAATTTTTAAAATAAGCTTAGATGATTTATTTAAAAACCAACTGTTAAATTAGTTCAGCATTCTTGCAATAGATAGCAGGCTAGTCTAACAGACGATATAGTATTAGCCTATACCTGGCCTATATTTATATATTTTTATGCTTTTATAAAAGATACATAATATATAATAACATTTATAATGTATTTATTGTTAAAATATCAATGAAAATCAACCAAATGCATTAAATATTATTAGCTACCATTCTGACATCTCTTAGCAAATTTTTGAATTACTTGATTTTTTGGGCATACTTTTATGACACACTACGCCATCTTATCGGGAAAAACATGCGTAACCACTTCGCTCCCGTAGCCCCTTAAGGTCTTTTTCCGCATCTATGGCCATTTAGACTACTCAATTTGATGTAAATTTTTTTGGCATCTCAGTGGATCCAGTAACTATAAAGTGAGAATTATTATTTCGAAAATCCTATTCATTTTTATTTTCGCACAATTAATTATATAACCTGTATATCAATAGACATAATTCCTTATTAGAATAATACATCTTCACTTGATTGTGCTTCTGGGAAATTCATACACAATTCCCAATGAAAAAAAAATAAAAAATAATATTCTCTAATCTTGACATTTCGGAATAATACCATATTCTTATGATAAATGTGAAGTGTATTTTTTCTCTAATCCCCAAATGAGTCAGTCACACGCAGTTCATTCACTCGATAAATCACAGTCAGAGAGTATTTATTTATTTTTCAGATTAAGAGAGGTGTTAATTTATAAGAGGCAGCAGCATCCGTTAAAAGAAATTTATCAACATTCATTTTCCTTTCATCTTGGATCAATTTTTCTTCTCATTTTAAACGATAAAAAATTTCCAAAAAAAAAAATTACTATATTAAATATTTTTCTGCCTTTTTATTTTCAAGACTTTATTTATATTTAATTAGCATTAAATTGAATTTGTTCATTTGACATTTCATTGACCTAAGCAAAGTCATTCCTTTGCGAATGACTTTCGGAGATATGTGACCGCTGATAAAATAACTTGGAACGAGCACCTTGCGTGGTGTTGTCCCCTCCCTTTTTATTTCCTCTGCTTCGTTTACTTCATTATCATTTCTATTGAGCACAAAAGAGATTTACTTGACCATATCATTTCATTAGTATGCTCTAGTTGCATTAGTACTAGCGATTTTAAAATCTCTTAACTAGAAACCAAATTAAAACCCCTAGACCAAATTCATACATACTTTCTAATTCCTTTTGATTTTATATATATTTAACACTCGGAGTAAAAAGGGTCCTTTGATGTGGTCCATTAACTTTTTATGTTAACTTACAATTATCAAAATGCTAGTGGGGATTTGAACAGTTAAGCCGAATTCAAAGCTTTTTTCCCTTTTCAAAAGGTTGGAAAAAAAAATAAAGGAAATCGTTTTCGAACGCCATTAAAATCACGCGAAATGCAAATATATTATTATTTTTATGTCGATAATCTCTAGCTAACATTTGAATAAACGACTTCAAAGGATTTCACGTTTTATATAGAATGAATACATTATGATGAATTTTTATTTTATTTTTTTAATTCCTGCATACTTAAAAAACACTTGAATGTCACAATGGTTTTAAAAGTAACTTTTCTAAAGAGTAAATTCTTAAAAATAACAGGTGAATCTTTTATTAATAATAATAAGTTGCAGAAATTCATATCGTTGACATTATTCTCATTCTTTTCAAGTCGAATTTTTTCGGATTTTTTTTTTTGATACCTCTAAAACAAAACTAGTCAAGATAGTCAAGAAACCAGGCTTTCAGGGGATATTGCTATTTTTATTGTATCTTTCATAGGAAGGTCAAAAAAAATTCCCAAAAAAAAACTGCGGACTTTTGCCCCACCTTACTCTATAGCTTTTTTCCAACTTCTTTTGAATTTTATTTTATTTACATTAAATTTTTCAGTTTATAATATAATTATACTTCTTTATTCTTTCACCATCCCCCTTATACAATACAGGCTTCTATCACCCCTTTGATCGTTCTACTCCCCTAAGCTACGTGTCATCCAATTTTCTAACTAGTGATCTAAATGATCAACTCCCTAATGAATTTTTTGATTAATTTCTCCAGAGCTCCTCTCGAAAAGCATTTGATGATATTTCTCGCTAATATAATTTCATCAAGAGGGATTAGAAGAGAGACCTCTATCTCTCTGCTATAACCCAGCAGCTTATTACTTACGAAATACTTGAATAGTCCCAAAAAAAAACTAGCACATTTTATAAATTACCAGTTTTTATTATTTTTATTTTAACATTCAGTATTAATAAATATAAATAATCAATTCTTCGGTTAATTTTTTTTCATATTACACTATGCATTTTTTACTTTTTTAAACTACATATTGATTATTAATTTAATTCTCGTAAAAACGCTAATATCTATTCCACCTTTTCTGCTCTGATAATATTAATTGGAAGAAGATTTTATTATCACACCATTTCCTATAATAACTGGTTAATAATTTACAATCTAATTAAACGACTCGAGGTCTTTATCTTTATTTTAAATATGTAATATCTATATTGCTGCGCCGTTCAATTAAATAATTGCATCCAATTTGCAATTTTCCCTCTTTTCTTTTCACCTGCACATTCCTGCACCTGCAAATTATATCTTCGCTTCTCTTTCTAATTGGAAATTTACTTGCTCACTTTGGCAATTATTCCACGAAATTTTATCGCATGTTATTCATCTTCATGCTCGAATGCAAACACTCACTATCTTTTGCTACTTGGGCTGTTGTTTACTTTTAAAACCAGAGTTTGAATTGCAGCTGGGCTCTTTTGAATAACATTCCTCTTTTTTTCCTCTTTAATCAAGCGTTTTACAAATAAAAAGGAGTGGAAAATATTGATATTTTTTTAAATTAAATTTTACAAAAAAAATTAAAAAGTTTTTTTTTTTTTAAATGTGGTTTAAAAAAAATATCTTTTTGTTTACTTTACATCAAATTTTTTATTTTTTTTAAGCTCCATCCTCTCCAGAGGATGTTTCTCTTTAGTACCGGTTAGGGCTGTGCAAATTAATCGATTATTTCGATTATTTTTCGGGAAACATGCTTTTGAAATGATGGTATGAGACGTTTAAAATGATGATTTTCACGAGAGAGAAAAATGGAAATTTTACTAGGGAAAAAAATAATCGATTTTTTTTTTTTTTTTTTTCATAATCGAACACCCTTAGTACCGATACCGGTACGGTGAGTTGATTTTCTTAATAAATCAAAATATAAGAAAAAGTTATTAGTAAATAGATATACATTCAAAAAAAAAAATTTTTTTTAAAAGTTCGAAAATTTATAGTTATACCCTTCTTACCACAAAAATTTTTGATCTTCGCTTCGTTTTTATATTGAATTTTTTTTTAATATTTAGAATTAAATTTTATTTGTAGTAAGAGTAATGGTAATTTTTATTTAGCCTATCGACCAGACCAGTTTGGCAAAGAAAAAATAAAAAAGTAATGAATGAATGACATTGGGGTAATAAAAAGTTACAAATGACATGGGAGTATATAAACAGATTTAAACTCCCACCCACGGGATGAATAATTAAAAAGTATTTCATAATAATTAAAAGATACATTTTAACTTCACAATATAAACTATAATTTTTTTTTTATTTAAATAAAAAAATATTAAATTTGAATCCTGATTAGATTATAAATACAAATCTTGATCGGGATTAATTAAAAATAATTTGCTCCTCAACGTTTCGAACATTTGTTACGCTCTTCTTCAGGACATTAAAACAATATTTTCAGTTAATATTTTTATTTTTAAGTACTTAAAAAATAATTAAATCATCTATAGAATTAGAACCGGTATTTATTTGAAGAAGAGCGCAACCACCGACCGTTTGAAGTATTGACAACTAAACAAATTTTTTTTAATCTCAATTTTCATAAGCCACGGCTACAAAATTTGTATATATTGCAATACAATATTTTTATTTAACATTTTCTTGAAATTTTTTTTACTTTTCTCCATATTTGAACCATTCATATTTTAAAACTTGTTAACTCTGTATTTTTTCCCATCTGAGTTTTAAAGTAATAATTGAAAACACAAAAAAATATATGCTATAAGACATTCCCGTTTATTTGAATTTATATATATATATATATATATATATATATATATATTTTTATAAACAGTTAATTATTGAAAGATTAAGGACACCCTAAGAAAAAAATATTTGTAAAAGCAATAAAATTCACCTGGTTACTGCGCTTGAACTTGTCCTGTTGATTGGAAGAGTCGATGTTAAAAACAAAAAAAAAAAAAAAAAAAAAAATTATATATATTCCAAACTACACATAAATCATAGATTATGTAAATTTTCCTAGGTCAGCATCCTCAAGTAGATTTCTCTTTGACCTTAGAGCTCATAAAATGAATTGTGACTTAATCTAAACATCTCATTTTAAGTTTTTCCAGCATGTGAGGCTATTTCTATTTGAAGTTTTAAATTAAGAAATAATTTTTGCCTTATTAATTCCATATCAATCATTTTAAATAAATTTATATTTAGTTATCATATATTATAAATAAATATCCTCATTTTTTAGATGTTGAAGGACAGATAATCCGCCTTTGTTCATCTCATTCTGAGAGCGAAACATTTTCACAGAGGAGATCAAAAGGTCAAAGCGCCGAAGCTGAACCTTTTTATATGAAGCGTAAAATATAAAATGGTATCAAGTTTGACCATTTTTATTTTTTTATCCTTAGTAATTTTTTATTTCCCTCTCTCTGTCTCGTGATGTTTAAATTTAGACTGATATCAGAAATCTCTCTCATTTGAATTCCTACTCTGACCTCTTTGCCCCCTTTGACGTCTAGACTTATTCATATTTACTTTTACGGTCGCAAAAAAACTCCTCGGTCAATGTCCGCAATTATTATTCTCTCTTAGATTCTTTTTATCCGCATTTACTCTCCCTCTTCTCTTTCGTTTTCCCGTGAGCATTCCACCAATTAAACGATGCCTCGCAAATTCTCAACTCCATCTTTATCTTAATTAGATGATTTGTTTCTTAAAAGCATCTCCCGATTTAACGATATTATTTAAATGGTATTCTAAGCATGCGTTTGAGTATGAGATTTTACAATACTTGTGGGAAAATTATGTAATCTATTTTTTTTTTTTTTTTTTTTTTTTTTTTGTAGTAAATGTTAATAATACTTGAGGCTTTCCTTAGTTTACACAAAGTCCGTCTTCATAAAATGTATTTATCCAACATTTCTTAGTTTAGAACAAAATAGCTTACAAAGGGAAAAAGCTATTAGCTCTAACCACCGAGTTAATGAATGCTTTATTTACTTATAAAGAAGCTGATTCGATTATTTACTCCTTTAAACTAACTACCTTTAAAAGAAACTTCATGAACCGAAATTATTATTTTAATGACAGTTCATATTACATATTACTAGAGAGTGCAAAAAGTCGTAAGCCTTTACTTGTATACAAACAAATACATATACATAAGGAAAGTTTTGTAATCGTCAAAAAAATTTTTAATGATTCTCATTTTAATGCGTTTTAGACCTCCTGGAATGCTTAAGACCTCACGATAGAAGAGAAAACATGATTTTTTATGTAGACCTATTATAATTATGTTTTGTATATAACTAGTGTAATATGTGTGTATACAGTTAGTAATTAATACTTTATTTGAGAGTAGTTTAATATAATACAAATACCAATAGTAGCGTTAAAGTGAATTCCCGCGGATGCAAGAACTCACCTTTAGAGAACACTTTTTTTTAAATTTTTAAATTTGGGATTTTATTTGTTATTATGATAAATGACAAAGAATTTAATCCCCTCCATGGCCGAGAGGTTAGAGATGTTGGCAAATGTTAATATTGATAATCTTAAAGCCAAGGGGTGAATATTTATTTAATTCATTTGGATACCGAATGATATAATATGCCTTGAACCCCTAATATATCATTTCTAAATAATGAGTATCGTTAAAAGTTTATACTGAACCCGAAAAGACAAAAAAAAAAGTTTTAATTTTTGCACCTTTTAGAAAAAGATTAAAATTAGAATGAGAATGATATTGATAACATTGGTATATTAATACTAGTAGACCTTATGTTTAAAAAAAAATTCTGACCCGCTCTAATGAGACGAAAAATGTTAATTTTTAATAAATTATTAGAACTTATGACCTAGTGTTTTTAATTTTTCATAAGTTATTTAAATTTGCCTAATTTTTTACTTCGATAATCGCCTCCTCATATTTCTATAGGTAGGGCTATAGTAATTTTCTTGAAAAAAATTTTGATTAAATTTTATATACCTATCTGTCTCTCTCTCATATTCATATAATTAATAGCGAATTTTTTAAGAGACTTTTTTGTCCAAAACAACTTCCTTACTGGTGCCTACCTCCTATACCAAACGTCGCGGGTTCGGATCCAGGCAGTCCGATGATTTTATTTAAGCCATTTGGATACCAGATGGCTTAAATAGAAATGCCTGAACCCCCAATATATATATTAATTACAACGGTTATCGGTTATCATCTAAAGTCTTAAATGGTCTGAGTTGCCGAAAAGACTGTGTGAATGTGTGAGTGTGAATGAGAAAAAAGTGTGAATGTTTAAAAAAAAAAAAAAAAAAAAAAACTTACTGACTATTTAGTTAAAAAATGAAGACAACTTTTTTTTCCTATAGAGTAAAGCCTATTTATCACGTAAAGTAAATTTATTTTCCATTATCTTATTCTATTCTTTATTAGCGTGAAATATTATTCATTTAATAATCAAACTTTGTAAAGATTTATCGAGAAATAGGGTGAAGAAATAATATTTTTATTATGCTAAACAAAATCTTTTGATCCAAAATAAGTTGAATGTTCGTTTCCTATGAATGGAGCACTCGAGTTTGACTTCTTTTTCCTAAGGCAAGCGGCTTCTTTAAATAATTCTTTGGAAATGACAAGACGTTATTGTACGATACCTGTAGCTTCCTTTTCCTTAAACGTTTCCGACATTCATATCTCGTACGATATAAGGACTACATTTGCCTTATCTGCCTCTCAATTCTCTCTTCTCTCGCTCTCTTTGAGGTCATCATCATCCATCCTCACTATCTCCTCTAAAGGATTTTAAAAATGTTTTGCTTATGCAGAAAACTTTCTTTGTTTCTTTTTTTAACACTTCGATTTTCTTAAGTGTGTTTGCGTGACATCGTCTGGCCTCGATCATTTATTAATGACCCTTAGTAACTTGTTAGCTTATGGATTTACTAATGGTCAAGTTTGAAATCACTTATTTTTTCATGGTGATGATAATGTTGACTTAAAAAAAATCATTCAAGTATCTTTATTAAGGTGCGGGTCTCGGGGTGCTAATTTTGGGAGTTTCCAGCGGCCACAATTTTGAAGTTATCGACCTTAAATTTTTTTTTAATTAAAGCTATTTAAAATATCTACAACTTGTACAAGCCTTTTTTTTGATTTTCGAAAAAATATATATATTTTTTTTAGATTAATCGCATTAAAGAAAAGATATTTTAAAAAAATCGCTCTATATCTTAATAGATATTTAAATTAATTAATTATTTAACCTTAATTAATTAGCTGGAATCTTTAAAATGAAATGGAATAATTCCCTTGTATTCCAATGGGAAAAACTAACGCCATCTCTTGCCGCCTCGAGTAACTCGGTAGTGAATGGTCTTCTAACTGCTTTTTGAGACGCGCACCTTAACTCGAATTTAATCATAAGTTTAAAATACGTAAAAAAAAGTTGTTTTTTTCATATTTATTTAACCCAAAATTTTCTTTTTTCATTTATTTTTCCAGAGTCCCTTGACACGATACGTTGATTCATTTTAAAGACACATTCATTTCTTAAAAATGTCGCCTGGTTCTTTGCCAAAGTTACTTTTCGCCAACTCCAGATTAATTAATAATAACCTCCTAACTTTTGCTTTCTCTAATTATCTCAATGATAAATCTTTTGCTTGTTATGGATTATTTTTGACATCATATTTTCTGTATGATACATCTAAACATACAATAAATTTGAAAATTGATGCTAATTTTTTTGACTGATGATGAGGATATAAAATACCGGATATATCAACATTAGATTAATCTTTTCTCGTTTTAACTGAGTCATCTCCATTCTAAAGTTATCTCTTCTTTAAAAAAAAATTCAAAAATGATGCAGGAAAAAATGCCTCAATGGATATTTAATAGAATAAATATAAATTTTAAAATAAACTTCTTCTATATCTATAGTCCTTTCTAGTACTCAAAAAAAAAAAAAAAAAGAGAAACAAAATCAATTCATTTTTTTAATTAAAAAATAAAATAAATATAAAAACTGTCCACATTTGCCACCATATTCCTTAACAATAGTTTCAACAATTTTTTTTTTTTTCAAATTTAAGTTGAAAATAAATAATTTTTTTTTTTGTCTTTTTGTTACTAGACATCTAGGGAACATAATTTCAGTTATGTAGTTTTTTTTTTTTTTTTTTTTTTGAAAATCTGTTCTAAAAATTGATTATAATATTATTATAATCAACTCCAGCTTAAAGTTGGAGGTCAAATCAAGTTAAATAGGAGTTTGAAAAAGAACCGACTCTTACAAATTATATTCTTTTTAGCCTATAATTGGATATGTAATATATAAACACTTTATTTTTGACGTCATTGCTTTTCTGAGACCTCATCAGTGATCTGAAAAAAAATAAAATAAATAAAAAATTGACTCATTATTAGTTAATAAATTAGTTTATTTAGAGAATGTACCCAACCTTGAAAATTTATTTAAAAAAAAAATTGTAAATTTATTATATTTAACATGAATATTAATAATGATTTTTAGTATTTTTTTTTTTTTTATAAGAAACCCCGAAAATCCTAAATTAATCATTATAAAATCAATCTGATATATCCGTGTTATTCTATCTTTTGGTTCAAGGATATTTTTTTTATTTGGCACTGAGTATATTATTTGATTATAAATTTAAAGACTTGGAAAACAGATTTCATCATTCTACTAAAGAAATTTTTTTTTAGGAATTTCTAAATTAATATACGCATCAATAATCATATATTTACTTGAGATGTTGAAATTTTTTTTTTATTGTTTAACTTTTACCTTAAATTGTTTAAAACAAACAGTATAAAATTAGAATTTACAACATGCGCACGTTTTTTTTTATTATTTTTCTGTTCACGTTTGATTCATTCAAAAAAACAAAAATCCAGGATTAGTATTTTGTTGATTTTCTCTACTAAAGGTGTCCAAATAAATAAACTTGACTTGCATCCCAATGGAATACAACTGGTTGCGTTGGAATGATGATGGACATCCGGACAAATGCAATCCATAACTTATGGACAGCGCAATTTCGCCTTTGATCTATGATTTATCCATATTTGCAAACATTCATTCAAATCTTCTTTATGAAATTTATTTTTTAATTACATGACTAATTATTTTATTACACTTTGAATAATTTTATATAAATATGGAGTTGGGAGTTTCATCGAAATATTTGGATACAAGGGTGTAAAGATTTAGACTTTTTATTTAAATGGCCTTGGTACATTTATCATTTGGCCATAGGTGACTTATAAGATGAAAATAAATTAAATAAATCAAATATATATAGATAAATTATTAGAGAGAAAATGAGAGATGCAGCTAAGGTTCTTTTTTTATTTATTTAATTCATACAGCTGACGTTTTGGTTCCATATTTGAACCATCTTCAGAGCTGTCAAAAAGTCATTATGAGAGTGTCATAGTGGGTTTTATACATTGTTGAACAAACTCTTATTTAAAATATACACAATATGCGATAGCCAGGTACATAAATTCATTTATTATTATTATTTATTACATATATTTATTATATAATTCAAACACGAAACTGAAACGTTAGCTTTAAATTAAATGAATAAAGAAAATTAGCTGCATCTCTCATTTTCTACCTTCTTATTAATATAACATCACAGCTAGACCTATAAAGTGTTTTGAAATAAAAAAATATTTGGTGCATTTGTTAAATCAAGAGAGTTTAATTAATCTCAAAAATCTTTTCGTAAATCTATTTCTATTTTTTGTTTTTCGAAATTTAATGTGTAGGCCAGCTTAGATGAGGCCCTTAGTCCTTAGGTAGGTTTTTGATGAATGACAAGAAATATTTGAATAAATAAATAAAAATTTTTAAAATATTTAATAGAAGATTTATCAAAGTTTATATTACATCTAGGTATATTTATTAATATATCAATGGCTACCGAAGTACGTTTAACGAGGTTCAACAAAAGTTAACAAACAAAGATAATAAATCTTTAATTAAAGCACAATAATCTAACAAATGAGTTATGATATTTTTCAATTAAAATAGCAAGGGCTGCTTGAAATCCGATCTTGTATCATCGAATTCCCCAATTATATTTTGAAAGGTAAAATTAATATTACTTTTTATACTAATGTGATATTGAATAAATCTAATTTTTTATTTAGAATTCGTGAAAGCAAATTAATTCAGAAAATAGATCAATTTTATTTAGGATATTTTCTATAAATGAGCCAAGTTTCAAATGTCAATTTTCTTCTGCAGTTGAGCGAGGCCCCTGGCGATTGTCCTGCTCGCCGCCCCTGCCACTGCCCTCAGCTACTTACAAATAACTAGCGAAGCTATTTACAAATTTATTTTTATGTATAGGCTACATTAATTTTAATAATTTAGCTTATGCCCTCAAGAATAAAAATACCCGATGATCTTTTTATGAGATGAGTTGTGATCTTATTTGTGAAAATATTTTATTACAGTCATTTCATTTATTCACCAATAAAAATCTAATTTAATTTATTACAATTCACTAGAGCCGACAATTGAAAGCCCTCAGGTACAAAAATTCCAGTCTTTTTATATTTATATTTTATTATAGCCATGTCATGGCTTGTTTTTTCTTTATTTATTTATTTTTTTTTTAATTTTTTGGAAAAGACCATGTCAAATTAAATATTAAATATGGCTCAAAAAACTTTTATTTTTTGAACTGAATTTATTATTACCATTTTAAGAAAATTTCTCTGATTTTTATTCCCACCCAAAATACATCACAAGTACTCCCCAGACTTAAGGGTTTATGGATAAACTTTTTGTTATTTTAAAAATTTTTCCATTTAAGCCTTCTAAAAAATTTATTTATTATCAAGAAAACCACTCTGTTTTAAGAAAGTATTTAGAGATTATTTATTCATTAACCACTCGGCTCCTCTTTCTAGTTAAATTTTTAAGTAGTCCCTTTCTATGTTCCTTGAATTGTTTCCTCCCTAATCTTTTTTTCCTTTCTTTTTTTTTAAACGCGTCTTCTTCTTCCTCGAAGTTAATTTATTTCGCGAATGGGTGGTTGGTTTCGTTTATATCCTGACATTTCTTTGAGGCCTGGCATTTGGTCCCAAGAGGTGTTCCACACACCGCTAACAAAACAAACAAAACTTTTATTTATGGCTCTCTAGTTGGGTTCTATCCTCAGGGTTGTTTGAAATATCGTTGGGGTAGGAGTTGGTTCAAATCAGAAATGGACTGGTTTTCTGAATATTTATATAAAAAAAAGAACATTTGTCTATTTCCATATAAATATAATGATAAAATATTGTATCAAAAAAAAAGATGCGACATTTCAATAAAACAGCAAGATAAATATAATTATTTATCTAGTGACATGAAAAACAAAACAAAAAAAAGATATTTTCCAATCCCGAGTAAAAATGATTAAAAATGATCGAGGGGTACACATGCCCGCACCAGGGACATACATTTTTCTTTTGGTCACTTTCTTTCTACTGTGTGTTCCTGGTGCGGGCGTGTGTGTCCCTGGTGTGGACATATATATCCCTGTGTGGCCCTCAAGGTTCACTATGCAGACCTGCTGCGGGCGTGTGGATCCCTCGAACATGTTTAATCATTTTCACTCAGGATGATATAAATTCTGTATTATTTTATGCTGACAATAAGAGTCTAAAGGAGCGGGCAGCCAGGTAGTTAGTCTCCACGAGATGAAACTCTCTGT
This sequence comes from Euborellia annulipes, assembly GCA_023213315.1. NCBI lineage: Eukaryota > Metazoa > Arthropoda > Insecta > Dermaptera > Anisolabididae > Euborellia > Euborellia annulipes. Next base: position 11,738 of record JAKCPI010008674.1, on the reverse strand, counting down.
TGAGGAAATGTTTCGGTTTTAATTAAATATAACCATAATTGGACTGAGTTCCTGTCATCGGACTGCCTGGGGTCCGAACCCGCGACTTTTGGTATACGAGGTTAGCAATCTAACCTCTACACCAAGCCCCGAGGGCTACCTGGCCTTGTTTAATACAACAGCCACTTTATTTCTTCAAATCCTATGTTATGTTGTTTTCATTGAGGGTATAATCACCTTGGAAAATTAGACAAAACAATTTTTTATTAGCAGGATAAATAAAAAACCAAAGCAGCTATGATTATTTCTTTATTGCATTTAAACCCTCAGCGACGTTTCGGTCGACTATGCGACCATCTTCATGGCTAAAATGAAGTATACAAAGACAACATCAATAGGTTATACAAAAGCAAATTCAAGACATTAAGATAGAAATTTACAGTTACATAGGGTTCAGTCAATAGAAATCCTCTTATGTTCTTTGAAGACATTTTATAAAATAAATAACGATCTATCAGGTATATTAATTACATTCAGCGCCCAGTCCAAGTCAATATAGAATTTCAATTAATTAATTAATTAATTAATTCAATTATGCAGCTTATATACTTTTCAAACTTATTAATAGTAATTTATTTTAATATTAATAAAAAAATTTATATCTTAATGTCTTGAATTTGTTTTTGTATAACCTATTGATGTTATGTCTTTGTATACTCCATTATAGCCATGAAGATGGTTGCATAGTCGACCGAAACGTCTCTGTGGGTTTGATAATAATAATCAGAGCTGCTTAGCCTTTTTATTCATCCTGCTACATATTGATTCAGCTATTGACCTCGCTTACATTTTTTATTATTATTTTTTTTTTTTATTTAAGGTCTTTTTCGGCATCTGAGGTTATTTAAACACCGTCGTGTTTCAATTGATTGTTTATTATAGCTACATATTTGAATGAAAATTTAGTATTACAGTTGACAAATCAGATACGAAACAAGATCAAATGAGTTTATATAATTTTTAATAATATTGTTTCTTTTTATTTTTAATTTACATACTCATAGTATTCCAAGGCAATCTACATAATTTAAACTCACCATTTTTCAAATATAAAATAATTATCATTTATTTCCATTTTAAATTAAATACTACTACTACATGTCCTTTTTTATTTAATTTTATTGAGCTTTTTTTTGCTTGTTGTGATTTGTATCAAATCACTGACGGATTATTAATTTTATTATTATTATTATTATTATTAATCCCTTCATTCTTTACTCGCTTATTTTTCCTAATCTCCTTTAAATTGACTTTTTACTTAAAACACCATTAAATTTATTTATTTTTTTTTTTTTAATCCCCATCAACCCATTTTCTGTTCAAATAATTAATTCTTTAATTATATTTTCTAATAATTTTCTTCATTTAGAAAATGGCTTTATCATTTATTAGTTTTTCCATATTTATTTTTTCTTTTAATACTTAATAATACAAAAAGGGCCTTTTGTAGTAGATTTAAATAGTAAGAATCGTGACGTGTCTAAATTAATAACGATAGCATGCAGTAGTACAAAAGTGAGCCTTTTTTCAAGGAATTTCTAAATACAATAGCTCCAGTTTAATAATATCAGATTAGAATATTGTTAATTTTAGACGTTGGATTTGCACCCGAAATCGACCCTTTTACAAACCGAATTAACCTCTAGAAATCAAATCACCTATAAAATCATAGTCCTGCATGTTATTTGACCTTAATTTAATTTTATTTCTAGGATTATATAAACTGATTTGTCTAATATTATTTTATTAGAAGTTTTAAATATTCTCAGTTCCAATAAAGTTTCATCTTTGTTTCATTAAAAGACCCAGGCGTATTTAAGATTTTTGTTTAAAAGAGTTGTATTTTTTTTTATTATTTTGTTTAAGGTCTTTGTCCGCATCTGAGGCTAAATTAAGAATCAAAACTAACAAATATTTATTTAATTTGTTAATTTTTTTTTTTTTTTTTTTCAAGATACGCATTACAATAATTTAAAATCAGCAATTTTCTGATATTTTTTGTTATTTCAGATGTTAGTGTCTTAGAATATTCTGGATTTTAATACCAAATATTGAAATACAAAAAATTAAATTAAAGAAAAAATTATTATATTAATCAATTTATATATTTGATTTTATGTATAGAATTCATGAATGCTTCTCTACATTTTTCCATTTGTTTAAAATAAAATTAGTATAATTATAACAAATGAAAAAAAAAAACTTCCGTTCTGATTCCGTTAAACAGGAAAATATATAATTTATAATTTGTATCTTTTTTGTTGAATTAATTTTTTTTTTTTATCTAATAATCATGTTATTTGGTAGTCCTATTTGTCCGAAAGAGGACAGTAGAGGGGGAGATGTTACTTGTTGGGTTTAAAGTTGAAAAGGTAATAAACTCCCTTCCTATCTCTTCAGCTCAGTACTTTAGTAAGTGAGAAGTTCTCTCTCTCATCCGTCCCGTTCAAGTACCGCTGGTCATTAACGCCTGTGCCTGCAGGGGCTGTCAATGGACATGGATCATTTCCCCGGGCAGCCTTTGCCTTTTAAAGCCATTACAGCCCCCACTTGGGGCAAATTGTCTTCATATGCAAAGTTCAAAGTGAAAAAAAATTATACTAAAACTTTACAAGATACAAAGTTTATCCATTAAGAGTTTTGAGCTCACTTACTCACACACACTCACTCATTTGGCAAGACTTTATAAATATTTACACTCGGAAAGTGCTCTGAAATTTATTTTCATTACCCAAAAATGTATTATATAATTTGACTAAAACCATTATAAGGTCTAATGATTTTTATTAAAATCTTAAACTAAATTATAAATTCACAACTTAGATAATAAAGATTTTAATTTACCAAACATCATTTCTTAGAAATTAACTGCCAAACGGCATAAAATAAACGAAATAATTTTTAATTATAATTTTGCATAATAAATTTGATGAAGAAAATCTAATAGTTTATGCTTAAGCTATGCTTATAAAGTTTTAAAATTGTACTTGAATTTTATATGCCTTATATACATGTAATATCGGCAAAAAAAAGACTGGTCTTATGACAATAGTTAGTTAATTAAAATAATTATTTTTTTTTTATTTTGATTCTCAATTTTAGGCCATTTTTTAATCAATAATCTATCAAATATCCCAATTATTTGGAATTTAATACATTTTTTTTATTGATAAATAATTTTTTTTAAGAGATCGTCATTGTTTTTAGGCGTAAGCTAAGCTTTGCCTAAATCTTACCCAGTCATGGGCCCCAAAAAGTAATACATATTAACTGCTAAAAATGAATGAATGAGAGATTAAATAAATTATATATTATAAAATTCCAACGTCAAGATTTTTCTCTAATAATATTTTCCCTCTAGATTTCTAACATCCAACATCACTCACTTTATTTTACGCCCTTTTTATTCTTCAAAAACAGATTTTTTTTTATTAAATTATATATTCCAACTTTCAAAAGGCATAATTCATTTTAATAAAAAAAAAAATCAAATAATGTCACTTTATTATACGCACGTACGTATATAGATGTTTGTCAGTAAAATTTTATTTTATTGTAAAAAAAAATGTCGAGGAAATATTTTTAATTTGCATAAGAAAGCTTCAAAAAAAGCTTTCCATTTCACTCTTATGAGCTGACTGAAATAAAATGCCTTCTCAAAAACGAGGAAATAAACTTGTATCATTTACATCATTATCATCATCATCATTATATTAACTTGGTAATATCTCTTTGTGACGACTTCATTCATAAAAATCATTCGTTTATTCATTTTATAACTTTTTATTAAGTCTCAAAGGAAAAGGATTTTTAACCAATATGTATTTTCAATGACTATAGAACTATATACAGTATCTAATTCAACTTGAATGGTGAATAAAAAAAATAAAAAATACCAAAAGATCCATCTTCCTATTCATAGAAGCAAAAGATTTTTTTTTAAATTTATTAATCATTAATCAGTCTAACGCTCAATTTTAATTAAACAGATTTGATTTAATAATTGATCACTTTTACAGTTGTAAATATATATACTAATGAAGGATATTAAAGGTACCGAAACTACGTATATTTTATTATTTTATTCTAAAGCGATTGTCTTGTATTTTTTTTATATTCTTTAAAAAGTAGGAAATAATTTACAGTAGTAAATTCAAAGGGGCGCTCTCACTGCGTCTATTTAAGGGAGTAAGCATTCACTATCCGAAATAACCTTGTAAAAATTTTTTTTTTTAACACTCACACTTTTTTTCACATTCACACTCACCACACATCATACAGTCTGTTCGGCAACTTAAGCCATATAAGACTTACGATCACCGTTGTTAATGAATAAATCCTATTGGGGGTCCAGGCATTCTTATTTAAGTAATGTGGTCTTCATAAGATTTCATTGACAAAATCAGAATATACCAGGTACATTTTAAAGAGCATCTAAAAAATGATTGATTTGTGAATTTTAATCAAAATCGTTTGTAAATAAATGAGCTTACTGGGAGATAGGCAACCAAAATGACACTTATAATTAGTTGATCCAGACCACGCACATATACACACACACTTTGGATAAAATGAAGGAAATGTTGCATTGCCCTTGATGATCTTCGAAGGTATTAAAAGGAAGAGTGAATCGGTCCGTAGGGGGCGGTAAATATTAAAAACAATTTAAAAAATCTTTTTGGTTTTATCAGTACAATATTCTATCTTTAATTTATTTTCTGGGCCCACTAAAAAAATAAGATGAGGTTTATTTAAAAATGTTTGGAAAATATTTTAGTGTTCTATTAATATTTTAAATTGGAAATGTTAATTAATGATTATTCTTAAAAGAACAAAAGCTGGCAAAGGTAACGATATGATAAATTTTTTTTATTTTGCCCGACCAGCCAACCGCCATTGAGGTAAAAAAAATGTTGAATATTTTAAATAACGTTCTTTCCGTTATGTATAAAAATTAATAAATGTCTTGTGTCATCTCTTCGAGTCTCGTTAAAATTGATTTATTATTTTCTTGAAAATATCACTAATTCCATCCATCCTTGGATTTAATAAAAAAGTTTTTACGAAGTAGGAAAGAAAAAAAAAACAAGCCAGTGCAAATTTGATTTGGTCTGTCTTATCTCGTGGAGTGAGAAGTGACATCTTAGGCGTAAAGTGCAGAGGGCAGAATTTTTTTTCTAACCAAAGGCGGAAAAAAACACAAAAGAGCAGAAGTAATTGATTGCATTGGGACTGCCAAGGTGATAATATCCATCACGATAATAACTAGCTAAAGAGTTGAAAACGAACAACTTTTGTACTGATCCAAGTTTTAGAGGTGGCAAAAAAAAAACTCACTTAATCGATTGGTTCTGATTTATCACCAGTTCAAGAGCTACTACTTGTTTCTCTAACTTAAAAAAAAAGAAATTTTTGAATTTATTAAAAAAATAAATAAACGAATGTTGGTCATCAGGATAGGTGGACCCAGCAGCCGGGGAAATTAAATAAATTAATTTTTTTAATTTCCGTTCTTCAATCCGGACCTTCTTTAAAACTGTTCGTTGTTTTCGAAATACATAGAATATTATAATTCTCTAATGGCGACCGAGATTAAAATTAAAATTCAAAAATCAATTATTTTTTAGATGCTCTTTGAAATTTTTTGCCATTGAAATCTTCTGCCAAAAAAGTGGTTTTCCTGACGGTCTGTTTGTCTGTCTGTCTCTGAACAAAATATCTCAAGGACGAAAATAAACTGCGAATAAATAAGAATTAGATCTTTTCTTAATGCATTTCGTGGTTAATTTTGATTGAACACATTATCACATTTAATTAATTAAGGAAGACAATCGAATTGTCCCCACCATCTATAATCTAATTATCCTAATTCGCTGTGAATGTATTATTTGATTGAATAAAAATAATCCAATTAGAATTCTATTTACTCTGTTTGAATAGAGGATTTGTTCAGGTGATCGAATTCCTCCCCAGTCACATGATCAACACATAAAACACCGATCAGGTGACACCGATAATCTTAAAAAAATTCCCCTTTTGCCTTTCGTAATTGATAGCTCCTCACTCACCTACCTGTTGGCTTCAGCATAAGAAATTATAATCCTCAGGAATCCTTACTAGCCTCTCAAATAAGCAAACATTTACTTAAAGAATGGCCGGCTTCTCATAGTCACAAGCTAATTCGAAATTTTATTTTAAGAAGTTTTTTTTTATCTGAATCAATTGATCGTTACGATTTATGTAAATTTCATCAAAGACTTTTTTATAAGCTATAAAAATTAAATATAAATTCTTAAGTCAATTGGGATACGAAATCGGATCACGTAAATTGTTTATTTATTTATTTAAGAATTGCTCTCTTCAATTCTCATTCACTTTGTATTTCTTGGTAGTTTAATTAAAATCTTTTCTAGTTTGTAAATAGTTTTATTATTCCTTTAAACAAAAACTTTTTTTAAATTATTTTACCTTTCATATTTTTGTGTCAAGTTTTTGTCAATAAATTCAACAAAAAAAAAAAGAGATGATTGATAACGAAGTCTACTTATCTATATTATTTGAGAATTAAAATTAAAATAAATTAAAATTCAATCACTTAGGAGCTTAATTATATCTTGTTCGCGCCACAAGTTTCTGATCTGCTTCAGAATGGAGCCTTGAACTTAGGCAACCAAAATGCTTAGGCATTGGAATAGTTGCCTTAAAAAAAAGCTTTTCCTGTTCAATAGTATTATAAAAAAGATGATTTATTTATTTTAAAAATATGGCGCCGATTGTACTTCACTTTACACGAGCTAAGTCTGCAGATAATTTATGGTGTGTTCACATGAAGGACGGATTTTTTTTTAATTAAAGCAATGCTTTCTTTCTGAAAACTTTTTGAATTACATACATTTTTTTCTTTTATTTTTTGATCCATTCTAAAACTTTTTACAAACTGTTTCTAAAACTTTCTGAATACAAATTATTTTGCATATTACGATTAGAATCTCTGGTTCTTTTTGTTTTGCATATTTTTTTTTCTTAAAAAGAGTTTTTTGGACTCTTAAAGGCCAGAGTCTCCGATGAGTCAATCGTAAGGGACGATTATTTGGCTAATAGGCGGCGACACCGTCGCTCCATTTCTAGCGCCTATCAACCCACAACCAGCAATAATATGTTTCCTTTTCTAACATCTGCCACGGAGCTGGCAACGTTGCCGTCTAAGTAAATGTGACAACATTGGAACGCGACAAATTCATACAGGCTTTTTGCTACTCAAGGCTCAAGTGGAAAAATTATATTTTCATAAGCGGCGCGCGACGTTTAAAAAATATATACGACAATAGTATCAATATTACAGCCTAAAATATAAATAAGAATATTTCATATAATTAATATTATGATTTTTATAAAATCAAATACTTTTTTTAACAATATTTTTATGCACAAGCACCAAATATTTTTTAATCTTAAAAAATATTTTTTTAATAAATCAAGAAAATCAAAAGAAAAAAAATCTGGTGTGACTGATCGCACAGCACACAACTTTCTCTTACCTTTGGTATATGTATATATGTATTAGAATTCAAGAGGTAAAATTTATAAACATGAGAAAATATTTATATCTTGTTACCATGGCAACCATTTCATCTATCTTTCCTGTGACGTACAAGCAGGGGCGTATATAGAAATTTTTTTCGGGGAGGGGGGCCTGAATTGTAAAATTTTTCTGCGGAAATTTTTTTTTTAAGAAACTAAATTTTTTTTCACACGAAATTTTTTGTGGAACCAAAGTATAAAGTACCATGGGCGTAGCCAGACACCTTGTTAGGGGGGCAACCCTTCGTTAGGGCGAGAGGGGGGTTTGCAATTAATATATACATAGATTATTAATTATTTATTTAAATAAAAAAATTAAGTGGATTGGGGCGTTAAAAAAAATTCCCAATGGGAAAAATATATATATATATTTTTTTTTTAATTTTTAGGACAAGCCAGGGGGCAATGGCCCCCTGCCTCCTCCTGGCTACGCCCATGTAAAGTACTGGTACTTTTTCAATGGCGTCATTTCAACTTTTTCTTGGGGAGGGGGGCAAACATTTTTTTTCTTAAAATTTACTTACAAATGGGTACTCAAATTTAGCCAAAACATATTTAATTTAATTAATTGTTTAATTTTGTACAGTTTGTATACTCGTAGATGTATTTTGGAGTATTTTATTTAGAATAATATAAAATTTTATAAAAATCAGAGCACTTGAGGGGGGGGCAAATGCCCCCCCCCCCCCCAAATGACGCCTATGTACTTTTTGGCCGATTTTGTTCAAAAGCTTCGTGTCACGCCCCATGGGGTGCCTAATTAAAATATAAAATTTTAATCTCCTAGCTCTTTTCGTAATATATTTTGTTCTCAGACAGACAGACAAACAGACAGACACACAGACAGAGCATGTCGCGAAAACCACTTTTTTGATTCAGGGGACCTCAAAACGTGTATATCTATCAAAATCTCGACATCGCAATTTTGACATGAAACCAATACTTTCTCTATCTATATATTAACATATATAGAGGTTAGAGAAAGTAATAATGAAATTCAATATAGAATATATATATATTAATTATATAGTATTTTGATTTTTTTTGCGTATAGTACCTTTTGAATGGCCAATTTATTTTTTTATTGCCAAAAATTAAAAAAAAAATATTTGAAAATAAAAAAATAATCTCTATAAATAAATAAAAATTAAATAAATACATATTAAACACTTGGTGTTTCAAATTAAATTTTATTTCTATAGGAACAAGAGAAAAATTTTATATTTGTTTTCGGTAACTTTTTTTTTTTTAACACTTTTTTCCCATTCACACTCACACTCACACAAACACTCTTTTCGGCAACTTATAAGACATATGGACCCTGTTATGCAATGGTGTGTCAAAGACCAAACATCCAGTTTTGAGAAAATCAACAATAAAGTTTTTTTTTTACATTGGATTATATATAATTTTTCTTGTCAATTGTGCAAGTAACATTAAATATAAATTTTTTTAGGACATATTTCATAAAAAAATACTATTAATTAAAGCATTTGAAACAATATTCCGTGCTTAACTCAATTTTGAATTTTTTTGGTCTTTGACACACCATTGCATAACAGGGTCCATATAATACTTTATACGATAACCAATAATTTATGAGACGATAAGAGATTCCCATTACCAATATAATAAGGACCAGAGGCGTACCGAGGCAGTTGGGGGCCTGGGGCGGCACTAAAAGACGTGGCCTTATATTTATTTTATTTATTGGGTGATTCATCCTTCCCCTTTTCGGGGTTTAGGACATATACATAATTTTGTAAGAGGTGGCCTTATATTGATTTTTTTTTTTTTGGGGGGGGGGTGCTCATCGTTAAATATCCCTCTCCTCCATACACAAAAATATTTTTAAAATACCGTATATCCCTGGACCCCAAGGGGTCAGAGCCTCTCAAAGAGAAATTTCCATTAAATTTTTTTTTTTTTTTATCTAAATTTTTCCGTTTTTACTTGAGCCTTGAGGGCCCGGGGCTTAAATTTTTCAAATGTATGAAAAAACTTTCCTGAACACCCCCCCCCCCCCCATCAAAACTTTCTACCTACGCATAATAATTATTTTTTAAAATCTCTATACATAATTATAACGCTAAAAAAATAAAAAATAATTTTACTTTGTATAATAGAAATGATAAATAATATTATAAGGAGAGAATTGAATCGTACTTGTAAGAGAATTAATAGAATATAGTTTTTAATATAAATCAATTTTAATATATTTAATATAATATTTCAAAAGTGCGCCTCGTAAGAAAGCAAAGATCATAAGAGAGAGAAGTAAAGTTTATATACAAAGTTTTTAGCGCTACCTGGCGGAAAAACGTTGAACTAAAATGGTTAAAAATAGGTGATTTTATAGTAATTCTGAAAAACTGAATAACTCAAAAATAATAGATCAAAAAATTATTAAATTTTAACAAATAGATTTAAAAATTAATTACCTACCCCGTGTCATTCCCCGATTTTTCGATTAATGCCTTGTTTTTGAGTTTATTCTTGTCAAAAAAAATTTTTTTTGAGAAAATCAAAAAAAGGACAACGACAAAGGGTTAATATTTTAATTATCTTTTATTTAAAAAAAATCCGAGGTCGATATCTTCAAAATTGATCGAATTATATGGTTTTGTAGTTGAGGCCTCTGGAACTCCCCCTTAATATTTTTCTCATCAAAATTTACTATGCATTTTATTGATATTATTTAGCCGGTAATCATTTTTTTGAATATCCCAGACGCCTGATCTTTTTAGTCTCAAAAAAAATCTCAAAGAAGTTTTAAAACATTTAATTTCTTTCTACCAGATTTTTACTAATTCTATAAAAAAATTTAAGAGTTTTTGTTCGCTTTTCTAACTTCTCAGACATCACATTTATTTATTAGAATTAAATGTTCTCTTATACTTTGTGTTTTCTCATTGGCTCAGAGGGCTCACCACAATCCTATTTTATGATGTCCTAAACTCTTTTTCCTCCTTATAGAAATGTTATGGCCTCTCCGGTGGGAGTTTTTTTACTCATGTATTACATACAATTTTTTTTTTTTTTTATTTTTTTGATCCATTCTAAAACTTTTTTTCTCAATCTTCTAATTAAAATTTTTCTTTATTTTTATTTTTTCTCAATTATTATTTTATCTTCACCCCAGTCCAAACTTCTTATTTTCCGAAAATTTTATTTTTTATTCTTATACCATATCAATTTCTTGTTTTATTTATTCTTTAATGTTCGTTCTACTTCTTAATCTTAAATAATTTTTAATCTTTCATTTAAATCGCTCTAATGGTTAATTTAACATTTCTTAAGTTTTATCGAGTTTCATTTCAAGGACATACCAAAATAACAATTGAATTTTACCACTCATTAATTTATTTAGGCTAATTAGAATTCCCGTGGTGCGATAAGAATAAATGGAAATGCAATGACAGTTTGTTATTCATAATTACACATCACTTCCCATTTATACTAAATCTACTTATTTTTCTACAAAGGTAAATTACTGAGAATTTTGGATTTCAAAATCGAATCGGCATAGTTTAATCCTCCTGTTTAGTTCATTTTCTATAAATATACCAAGGTCCACAAAATTTATCTTCCCAAACCCTGAATGTAAAATATGTTTAGTAATTATATCTCTACACCCAACCAGAAAATAACTATTTTGAACTTAATTGGTTTTTCTTATCACTTGAATAAAACCTATTATAAAATTTTCGAATTATCTCTCTTTGTTTGTGTAATCATATCAGTAATGGAGAATCAACGTTATTTTGATTTTCTCATTGAACAAACGAAAAAAAATTCGTTAGAGTTTTTTGATCTATCTCTTAATTTAAAGCCATCCAAAAAAATGTCCATTTTCTTTTTAATATAGAGAACCGTAGATTTATTTTAAATATTTGATAAAATATTATAACTGTAAAAGTAATTAACTGTAGGCAACCAGTTTAACAGGGAAATATCTTTTAAAGTTTTTTTTTTCTAAAAGTAAAGTAACAAAATCAAGATAATAAAAGTAATAAAAAAATTGCAAAAAAAAAGAATATATATTCAAGCGGTTCTTTACTTTTATATTTTGAATAAATTAAAGTAAGTACATTGAACTTTATTTACCGGACTTCATA
>JAKCPI010008673.1:0-10056 GCA_023213315.1 Euborellia annulipes | reverse complement strand
TCATGTTAAAAAATCGATGTCAGGATTTTGATGGATATACACGTTTTGAGGTCCCCTGAATCCAAAAAAAGTGGTTTCCCAGACATGGTCAATTTTAAGCATAAAGGAATTGATCTACGAGGTTGAAATTTTATATTCAAGTTTTGTACCCTCCTGGACCGTGAAAATAAGCTAGCAACCATTTCTCCTATCTTTTCTATGAAGTACAAAAGTAAATTGTGCTTCAAACAATTTTGAAGGCAAAATGAGATTATACTTTTTCAAAAAGAATATAAAAACACTTTGATAAATTGAATAATTTGGCTTGCGTGAATTTTTTGATAATTGTTTTTTTTTTTTTTATTTCTTTCGATGGAAATGCATGAACATGTTGATTGTTAATGGGCATGCATTTATTTATTTATTTTATTTATTTTTTTTTTCCTTTTGTTTTGTTGTATTTCTTATTGTATTTAAATTAGACATGGGTGATACTGTATCAATCTGATATTTTGTATCAGGTAGGAAAAAGTAACAAGTACACATAATGGGTACGAGCAAAAAGTATCGGGTATTTAAATATCAAAGTAAAAATTAGATAACTTATTTATAAAAAAAAATATTTTTTTTCATTTCTGCTCTCTTTCTTAAAGCGGAGAAAATAGAAATAATGTATAAGTAATAATTAGATTTGTATTTAATTATTATAGGGCCTAGTGAGAAAAGTAGAGTAAAAAATGTAAAAATGATTCGGAATGACCTTCGAAAAGCGCGCCAGAGCTAGCGAAATTGCCCTGTCAGGAGAGAAGAGACGGGGCGGGGCGTCGCGAGTTGAGGGTCGCAAGAGAGAAGGAATGAGAGAACAGGCGAAATGAAAACTGTATCGGGTAAAGAGACGACGCTCTAAAGTGAAAAGCAAGTATTTGATCAATGCGCAAGCGCGAGAATCAGGTACGAGTGAGAAACAGATACGCGTCCTGTTCAGGTCCAGTCGAGTATGCCCGAGTTGTTGATACTCGAATAACAGATACAACAAGTATCTCTTATTTGCTCGGTATTCGTTTCTCACTCGTACCTGATATCTCGCGCTTGCGCATTGATCAAATACTTTAGAGTGTCGTTTCTTTCTTACCCGATACAGTTTTCGTTGCGCCTGTCCCAGGCCTGTTCTCTCTTTCCTTCTCCCTTGCAACCCTCCCTCAACTCGCGACGCCCAGCCCCGTCTCTTCTCTCCTGGCAGGGCAATTTCGCTATTGCTCTGGCGCGCTTTTCGAACGTCATTCCCGAATCATTTTTACATTTTTTACTCTACTTTTCTCACTAGGCCCTATAATAATTAAATACAAATCTAATTATTACTAATACATTATTTCTCTTTTCTTCTCTTTGAAAAAGAGAGCAGAAATGAAAAAAATATTTTTTTTTTTTTTTAATAAATAAGTTATCTGATTTTTACTTTGAAACTATTTTTTTTTTTTTATAAAAACATTAATTAAAAAAATAAAAGTAAAAATATATGTAACTGTGAATTGAAATACATAATGGACTTCAATAAATTAAATTTCGTTCGCTGGTAAAGAAATTTGTTAATTATTTTTCTAGTGCAGTATATAAATTGACATTTTAAATTTGGAGACATGTCAGTTCACTCAGTTTGGAAAACTCTTTAGTAATGGATAATTATGAGTTTGTTCTCAACACAAGAATAAATAGGGTAGAAAACATTTGAAAAAATGTTAGACACGTTGTTATTGACTTGAATTAATGTAAAGTTGGCGTTGCTGGGTGAAATTTGTTTCGGGTACAAAAGTATCGGTCGGGTCAGAATAAGTACCTGTAACAGCTGGTACCTGGTACAGCAAAATCGAGTAACGACCCATGTCTAATTTAAATTTGTATTTGTGTTTGTTGGACCTAGCCACCGAAGACTGGTGCCTCTAAGCGGGTCGTAATAAATTTATTTAATTTATTTATTTAAAACTAAAATGTACCAAAATCACAACATCCGTCTATTATTATTATAATGAAATTAGAATTTCATTGACACGAAAACATCTTAAAAAATGGATGCCATCTAGCCAGCCCGATTGGAACTGCGAGACGCCTGCTAGGGCTGCAACCTGCCAAGAGTCGAGGTCATTATCCATCTTGTTTAAATAGCGTTAAATAAAGTTCTATCGTAAGTTCATTTTATAAAATTAATTGTTAATAATATTATTTCGTGTCTCAGGGATCATTTCATAATTATCACATGTTTTTTTTACTTTCTCTTACCTATGTATATATGTAATATTAGGGTTGCTCTTAGCTACTACTACTGGTGAATTTTTTTTTTTGAACTACCCCCTAGTTTGGTGCCATTGCATGAAAAAAAAAATATGTGTAAAATTTCAGGTCAATCGGACAAAGGAAAAGGGTGCCCCAAGAGCCTTGAAAATCGAAAAAATCATAAAATCAATTTTATTTATTTATCTCGCGAAATATTTAATTATTGATATATTCAAAAAAGTGTTATATAAAAGTTGTAGATCTATAAAAAAAAAATGCTTATAATATCATCTATCAGTTTTTTTTAAGTACGAATAAAGGTTTCCGAAAAAAATGTGAAAATCACTATAAATTCAGACGCTCTCTAATGCTGAACAAAAGACTATGATTCAACGCTTTAGAACAGTGGTTCCCAACCTTTTTTGACCCCTCGCCCCTTTCTAGAGGTTGTCCAACACCGATCGCCCCCTTTTCATTTAATTTTTCGACTAATAGCAAAAAATATTTTGTATAGGAAAATTTTCCCGGGGCCCCAAAAGAACAGCACAGTTTGAGAAAGACTGGTATAGCCGCTGACCCGCTGACCTCCGATTGGGCTGAAACTTAAAACTTATATGTATTATAGCTATCTGCATATTTTTAAAGGGTGTCGTCTTAAAATATCCAGGTGATATAAAATTAGAGCCGCTTTAGAGCACATTTTCTATTGAAATTTTATTTTCTCTAAAGCTCTAAAATCTGACGTGATGAGGCAAAATTGATGGCATTTTTGGAATCAGCGCTACACAAATACACAGAAATAACTTCAAATTCTCAGTCAACAAAATCACTGTTGCCCAGTGTTATTTATTAAAAATATAAATACTGTACAACGTTTCGGCTGCTTATTCTGCAGCCGTTCTCAAATATTGTGCACTTGCTCTGACTCAAGAGAACTGACTGCCTTGTCCGTTACGTGCCTTTCTATATACAGCGAGAGTTCGCCGTAGACGGGCCCGAGTCAGCTGAGGGTGGGCCAGGGAGGCGGCACGGCTAGTTTGTGATATAAATTGAAAGTATAAATTTAGAGGCTACATCTACTGGGTTCAAAAGAAAAAAAAAAACCAAAATCCAAATTCTTTTTTTTTTAAGTGCCTCCTATTTTATAATGTGAATTTCCAAGAGAGAGAGATGGGATTAAATGTCATTAAAATTTTCGCAAACTTTGTAATAAGATTTGCAAACATAAACTTTTCGTTGTGTGTGGCCCGATTCTTAAAAGTATAAAATGTACTCTCTACCCCCTCTCCCTCGCCCATCCGCCACCCCCTCCCACACAGATTCTATTTTAAATGTGAAATTTATTGGACTTGACGACGACAACGACGAGAGATGGAAATTGTGCACAGTTGTTTAAACCGTGGTCTTTTAATCGCGTCTCTCTCTCTCTCTCTTCTTTTTTATCTCTCTCTCCTCTCTCTCTCTTTATTTTATACGACGTTTCTTTCTTTTACTTATCATCATCATCATCATCATTTTCTTTTTACAGGTTTATGTAAATTTAAAGAATATATAAATATAAAGACGTATGAATATTTGAAGGGCATTTTTTCCTTCATCTTCATTCAATTTTTTAATTATTTGAATTATCTGGGTGGAACGCAACCGCTGGTGTATTTTTCTCCGAAAACGTTATATATTAATTGATTTGGATACAAATCAATTGGAATAAATAGGGACCGGGTCTAAATGGCCTCGATCCCGAAAAAGACCATAACTAAATTTAAAAAAAAATCATTGTGTGGTTTTATGAAACCACGATGCAAGTGAAACTTTTTTCGGATTGTAGGCGTCGAGTGAAAGATAAATTTTAGTGGAAGGGACGTCCCCCCAAAAGAACTTTCTGAGGTCTGGAATATCATTTTTCAATTAATTAGATCCTAGAGAGGCGTCATTTTAAATTTTATTAAAATCGAGTGAAAAATAAAAAATAAAACAATAATTGCAATTGGAAGATTTTCGCTGGATAAGATGTATAGGAAAGAACCGGAGAATAAAAAACCAGCAATTGATGGACCCTCTCACATCATCTTTAATTGGCAAAACTTCGCTTGCACTTGCGTCTGACCCCTGCTTCTCCGAGATATTTTAAAATAATCCTCACCCATTGTTTGACACGGGCCCTCCACCAAATCATTTGTTTGCACTGATGATGACTAGGCGTGATGCCAGTCGAAATATTTGCCAATTAAAGATGATGTGAGAGGGTCCATCAATTGCTGGTTTTTTATTCTCCGGTTCTTTCCTATAAAACAATCATTTTAGGGGGGGGAGGGGGCGTAGAGCGGAAATTATATAATAGTATAGATATAGATAATCAATTTTGTTTTATATAGGCTTATTTTATTTATATTGTGATGAAATAAGTATAAATGCCGTAGCGTAGTAAAAAAAAAAACCTGGTGTGAGTCGCCATGACGTCACAGCTAGTGACGTCATGGCTTTTTACGTCACGGCTTGTAACGCGACATGGTGATAGAAGAACCAAAAAATTCGTATCGATATAATAAAAGATTCACTTTAAAAAGAAAAAAAACTCAATGACCTCATCCGAAAATGCAAAATTATATTAAAAAATTTGAAAGCTTGATACAACCGGTACTACTATACGGCTCGGAACTGTGGGGATGGATGGAAAGAGAAGATATCGAAAGAGTGCATGCAAGCTACATGAAGATGGTCATGGGGGTACTGAGAACGACACCGGAGTACATATGGAGGATGGAAATGGGGAGAGTAAAAATGCAGTCGGTGGCGTTGAAGAAAACACTCAAATATGTGAATAGAATACTGAAGATGGATGAGGAGAGGATTCCGAGGGAATGTCTAAGAGAAATATTGAGAGGAGTAGAAAATAGAAACGGAACGCAATGGGGAGAGGAAATGAGGAGAAGAATAGAGGGACTAGGAAGGAACATGGACTGGACCGAGGAAGAGGAGCCGAAGAGGGTGAGGGCGATGGAAGAAATGATGAGGACGGAAATGGAAGGAACCATGCAGAAAGATTGGACCAAGATCGACAACTCTAGATACTGCCCATACTACAAAGAAATAAAGAAAGACATACTAAGGGAACAATATTGGCAAGATTCAAGATGGAATGAAGAAACGAAGAAGCTGTGGGCAAGAGCGAGATGCGGAAGCATTTGGAGAGGACTGGAGGGGAGAGGAGGAAAAACATGCAGGGGCTGCAAAAAAGAAAGGGAGACGGCGGAGCATGCAGAAGAATGCAGAGACTTCCAGAGAAATAGGAATGAAGATAAGAGGATGGTGGAGAAGATTGGAGGAGCCAATAAATAGGGAGACGGTGGAGATGATCAAGAGGATCGACAGGGAAGATTAATAGAATTTGTTAAAATATGTAACAATTGTAGCTCAAAGCCCGAAGGGTACGAGCAAAGCATCAATGTATGTAAATAAATATTAAAAAAATTTGAAAAAAAAAAATCGGTCATAAAAGTCGCTTTTTCAAAAAAGTCTCTGAAAGGCAAAAAAAGTCGAAAAAGTCGTTTTTTGAAAATCTCAAAAAACGTTTCTGAGTGTGAGATCAGTGAAGAAAATCTAGAAAAGTCTAAAAATTGACAAAAGTCGAAAGACTATTTTTCCGCTCTCTAATTATAAGTAATAATTTTTACTTTCTCTTACCTCTATATTTATATATATATATATATATATATATTTTATATATATATATATATATATATGTTAATAAATAGAGGGAGAAAGTATTGGATTCATGTCAAAATTAAACTTTTTCGTGCCCCAACCCCCCCCCATTGATGGTTTTTTAAAAAAAATGAAAAGACAACGCATTTGAATAAAACTAAAATGTACCAAAATCACAACATCCGTCTATTATTATTATAATGGAATTAGAATTTCATTGACACGAAAACATCTTAAAAAATCTGGTGTGACTGGCCGCAGCACACAACTTTCTCTTACCTTCGGTAATCGAAAGTTGTGTTCTGTGCTTGTCACACCAGATTTTTGTGTCGACATATATTTAGTTCCCGACAGTACGGAACATATGAATTCAGATGTAAAATTTATAAGTATGGGAAAATATTTATATTTTGTTACCATGGCAACCATTTCTCCTATCTTTCCTATGAAGCACAAGAGTAAAGTGGTCTTCAGAAGATTTCAATTGCAAAATGAGAATATACATTTGAAAGAGCATCTAAAAAATAATTGATTTTTGAATTTTAAAAAAATCGTTGGAGCAAATTTTGAGAAAATCGAAAAAAACTGAAAAAGTACATCAGTAAAGTACTAGTACTCTTTGGCCGATTTTGATTAAAAGCTTATTTTTCCGGTCCCGGGGGTGTTTAACTTAAATATAAAATTTCAACCTCGTAGCTCAATTCCTTCATGCTTAAAATTGAACACACACCCACACAACACACACACACACACACACACCCACCCACCCACCCACCCACCCACAGACAGACCACTGTCGCGAAACCCACTTTTTTGGACTCAGGGGACCTCAAAACTGAAGATCCATCAAAATCTCGACATCGAATTTTTGACATGATCCAATACTTTCTCTCTATATATATTTACATATATACAACATAGGTAAGAGAAAGTAAAAATGGATGCCATCTAGCCAGCACGATTGGAACTGCGAGACGCCTGCTAGGGCTGCAACCTGCCAAGAGTCGAGGTCATTATCCATCTTGTTTAAATAGCGTTGAATAAAGTTCCATCGTAATTTCATTTTGTAAAATTAATTGTTAAGGGGATACATGAGAGACGTCTAAACGTAACAACTAGACTATTATAAGGAATTTTTCAAAGCAGTTTTTTTTTTTTTTTAATGAATTAAATTCATAAGAGATTATTGGGACATCGAGCTATAATTTGTTTAATGACTTATTAAAAAATTATCGTAATTAATTTTTTTGTTATCAAGCAAATACAAAAAAACAATCTGCCCCAATAATCTTTAACTTTTTTTTAAATTTAAAAATGAATTTATTGTTATTATTAATCACATATTAATTAAGAAATTTTTAAAATAAGCTTAGATGATTTATTTAAAAATCAACTGTCAAATTAGTTCCTCATTCTTGCAATAGATGGCAGGCTAGTCTAACAGACGATATAGTATTAGCCTATATTTATATTTTTATGCTTTTATAAAAGATACATAATATATAATAACATTTATAAAGTATTTATTGTTAAAAGATCAATGAAAATTAACCAAATGCATTAAAATGGAAATAATTATCAACCAAATGTCTGCTAGATCAGCATCACTTTCCCGCTTTAAGCGAAGAAAATTTTTCCAAGAAATAAAAAAAAACTTTTTTTTCCTTTTTTGTGCTTATCCATCCAAATTTATTCCTTGTTTGAATTGCTTCTCTCTCCCTCAGTGTGTACTTGAACACGTTTATTATTTAATATCTTCGTTAGCTCTTCGTTTAACTCTCCAGCTAACATGATGATGATGATGATGATTTAATTAATTCATTTCATTATTTAAGTTGATACAGATGCAAAAATAAGCGAGAGAGAGAGAGAGAGAGAGGGTAAATATAATAAAATAATTGCATTTCTCTCAGGGCTCTCCCCCAAGAGAGAGAAAATATGTAAATAATTGCATTATCTCTATTAGATTATAAATACACATGTGAATGCGTGTGTGTGTGTGTGTGTGTGTGTGTGTGTTATTGATTAAGAGAGGAATTTTGCCTTGCCTCCGTCTGTCCGTTTATTATTTAGGCTATACTAGCTGCGTCGCCCATCAACGGACCCTCCTTTAATAATTATTTAGAATTCGATTTAATTATCATTCATAGACATCCCACGCATTTTTTATGAGAGTTTTTTTTTTGACGTTACAACGTCTTACAATGCATGTAGAGGCCGAGTAGGAAATTGGATAAAAACGCATGAAAAATTGCTCGTTATTTTCTCAAATAACTACTCTGTCTCAGTGGCGAACCCAGAGGTGTTTCTCGGGGGGGGGGGGGTAATCTGGAGTGACTGGTTGCACAGCACACAATTTTTTTCTTAATTTCGGTAATTTAAAGGCGCATTCTGTACTTGTTTGCCAGAATAAAATACAAATCAAATTTTTAAAATTTTACATTAAAAATACATTTTTTTTTTTTTCGAAAAAAAAGTATTTTTTTTTTCAAATCTCAGGGGGGTAATTACCCCCTTTACCCTCCCCCCTTGTATCCGCCCTTGCTCTGTCTTGAAGGAGCCTAAAAAATTAATAAAACTAATTTTTCTTAATAAGATATAAAATTTCGCAAAAATAAATTCCATTCTAAAAAAAAATAAATATTTTTGTTAATGTCACTTCAAATCTTGAATAAAATCTCCCTTTCAAAATTCCTACTAATGTAATGATAACTAACGTGTAAGGGAAAATATTTAAATTTATATTTTAACTGCAAAATCAATTAAAATAGTTTCTTTGACAGTAGCAGCTTACTCGTCAACTTTGGATGGAGGTAAGTTATTTAATTAATTAAAATCAAGATTAAATTTAATTTTGTATTTATTTATCTTATCTTCCAATAGGTCAAGTGTTTTGCAAATTTCACTTTCAAAATTTTCTAATTCCATTTTCAAGACCTGTGGTGGAAATCTCCCAAAATATATATCATATGTATGTGAATGAAGCCCAAAAACAATCTGCCTCTTTTTATTTTGTTTTTTATATACATTTATATTACTTTCCTCCCAACAACTCCTAATCCTCTATAAAGCCCAAATTCGGCCGTGTCTTGAATATTGTTCCCCACCTTTGGCGAGGGGGCGTCAAAGACGCCTTCCTCCTTGGAAGCCATACAGAGGCGTGCAATTAGACTGGATAGGTGATTCTACCCTTACTGCATCCCTACAGTCGCTAGATCATAGAAGAAGAGTATCTTCACTATCTCTCTTCTACAGGTATTACCATGGTCAATGCTCTGCCGAATTAAAATCAATTATCCCACCCAATGCAACATATTCACGGAACACAAGAGAGGCATCTTCCCAGCATCCCTATGCTGTTCAGATCACGACTAACAGAACAAAACAATTTCATTCTTCCTTTGTCCCCATGACCTCCCGTGATTGGAACAAGCTCCCTGCGTCTATCTTCCCAAAACCTACAATCTTCAGACTTTCAAGTCTAACCTCAACAGGCATCTTCTCAGTTCCCGCAGTTGAGTTTCCCTTTATGCTTCTCCTTTTGTTTTTATTTTCTTCCTGGCTGCATGTGACTATTGGTCATTATAGGTGAAAAAAACTGAAAAAGTACATCAGTATTAGTACTCTTTGACCGATTTTGTTCAAAAGCTTTCGTGTTACGTTTCAGGACCCTCAAATTTCAACCTTCTTGAAGAGAAAATAAAAGAAAACTATTATTATATTTTTTTAAACAAATAATTATTTTATTTTTATAAATAACTAGTCGCAAGCCCCGCCTTCGCGGGCTTCTTCGCCTAGCCAGGGGCTGCGCCCCTTGATTCCCCTTGTTTTCGCCTTCGGCGAGCAAGTTTATTCCCAATTCGGGATATTTCTTGTTGCAAATGCAAGTGTTATGATGTTAAGAAAGGATCTTATATTCAGAAGCGAGGCGAGGGTACCGATTGGGAATCAGCAACAAAAGGGTCTGTTTAAGACTGTTTAAAGGGTCAGTCACCTGCTTCCTCTCTTCGTTATTCAACTGCTGCGTAGCCCCCAATTTTCAGCCCATAGACAGGTAGGAAGCTGGTTCACGGAGCATCTACCTGCCTCAAATTTCTAGCCAAC
>JAKCPI010008672.1:0-36617 GCA_023213315.1 Euborellia annulipes | reverse complement strand
GTGGAGTTGCTGTGGGATGAGTTAATTAATTGTTAATTAATTAATTAATCAGGAAACATCAATTATTAATTAACGCTACCTCTTCAAGGACTCAGCCCGAGACACCAAAAGCATTAGTAGTAGTATTATTCTAGAATTTACTAACCGATCAAATTTACACACTTATTATTTAATTTCTAAATTCTTAATTTTAAAATTTAAATAAAATTATTTTTTTTAAATGAATGACTCTGCATATTGAGTCACACTATTATTTAATTTCGATTAATAACTTCAAAAGAATTTTATTGCTAATTTTCATTAAAATAATTAATAATTAATCATTAAATTTTTTTTTTTTTTCATTTCTTTAACAATGGACGAGTTTACCTTTAGTGAAGCATCTTTTGATTCGGTACCCCTCTCTCAGAGCCTAATCAGTCTGATGAGCCGTTTTGGGCCACGACTCCTGAATTAAAACAATTTTGGCAGGAATATCAGCAGTCCTCGTCTTCCCCTGATAATAAAATACCCTCACCGAGCAATCGAGTTCAAGCTCTCGAGAACCTTATAGCCCCCCGTAGTAACCCCTTCAGTCCTTTCTATTCTTTCGGCAATGAATCCGACGATGAATCTGATTTCTTTGAAGAGGAGGATTATAATGCTCACATGTCCCCGGTGTCTTCTCACCCACCCACCTATTGTACAGAAACATGTTTAATTTGGCATGAAGCTTTCGAACAAATCCCTAAATTTTCTCATGCTCTTGATTTTGGCTGCCTTCATCCAATTGATTATATAAATTTATTAAAAGATGCCATTTTGCAACTTAGAATGCCCGATCATTATTCTTATCTAATTATTTTTGATTGTTTTATCAATGACGCTCAGTCATGGGCAAATAAATGGGCCTCTGAAAATGAGCATCTCGAATACCCTCTCGATAAATTCTTTGATGCATTTCTAGAGCGATTTTGGAATATCTCGATACAACAATGGCTATTTACCAGATTAAAATCTCCAAATTTTTCCATTCAACCGGGCCCAATTGCTCCTCAATTTGTCCAAAGATACCGCTGGGCTAAACATTCCTCTCTTGAATTTAATGAAAATGAACTCCTTCAATGTTTAATTAAACATCTCCCTGTCAGTCTTCATAACCAATTGCTTTCTCTCCTTCCCGCTGGCTACATAAAAATTTGCAAATATCTCGAAGATTATGACTTGATTCATTTTCCCGACCACGATGAAGAAATTTATGCCGATGAATATTTTTTTGACGAATTTTATAGAATTCCCCCGCGAATTAATCGCTTTTGTCCCTGTCCAAACGTTCACCCCTTCTTTGAACCTCCTTCAGTTTCAGTTAAATACCCTAATGTAAATGAAAAGCCTATAAAAAGTTCAGTGGCATCGATGCCAGTCGAAATGTCCCCGAAGCCATCAGTTGAGAGGCCTGATCAACCTCTTGACTCTGTTAAATTGGCGAGTGAGTTGCCAGCCAAGGCATCCTCTGCATCTCAGCCGTTAAAATCGGCGAAAAAGCCACTTTTTGTTCTCAAATGGGCACCCCCGCGTGAGAAAGCCACCCCAGTTCACAAACCCCAGACGCCAGCCCCTTCTGAAAATTCTAAGTCAAAAGAGATTAAAATTCTCCCTCAAACGCCTGAACCGTTTGTTTCAGTTCCAGTTAATGAGCCTGTTAAACCAAAAATCGCTGTTGATTCTGTAGCCCCTATTTTTGAAACTTTTCCGCATCCCGTCAAAGCTCAAGAGAACGATGACGAGTTTTCTCAACTTCCCCTAGATCGACTAAATTGTCATTTGGAAACCATCATCCCAATTGAATCTGAAGTTAAAAAGCCTCCAGTTGCCTCTCAAACGCCAGAGCTAGAAACAGACGAGCCGTCTATACTCGCTCTCAATCAATCTCTCGAGATGTCGAATGGTAGTTGTGAATCCCTAGATAAACCGGTGGACCAATTTGAGGAAATAAACGTTCCACCTACAGGCCAGTGCCGTCCCATCATTGAGAGCACCCAGCCCGTAGAAAAGCAGTCAGCCCTTGCTGTACCCCCCAGCGATGGAACCTCCTGTCTGTCAGTCGCCCAAAGAGACCCATAAGGCCACCCGCATTGCCACAGGCTTGCTCTATTTGCAAAATAGACACCATAAAATCAATCCTGTCGGCCTATTCTCTTAGAGACATTGCCCCTGCACAGCCAGAAACGCCACCCGCTACCCCTTTCATTCAAACAGATTTTTATATCACCGACTCATTTATGTCATCTGAGGCGCGTGGAAGTGTCCCCCTTGTAGATATTCAGTCGAAGTGGCTTCCCCGATTATCACACTGAGAAAATACCTATTTTTGATAAAATTTCATTCTTGGTGAAAATTACTCAATTTTGCGATGATGCAAAAGCCAACTCGGCTCCTTTGGGCCCTGAGAAATTATTTCTTGCCCGCCTTTGTCCATTAAAAAGAGTTCCCTATGTTGTGAGAGCCCATCCATGTCTCATTGCCCTAAATCGCCTATTTTATAAACATAAAGTTCGTTTTAAAGAATCCCACCCTGAGGAGCATATACTTGAAACCGCCCTCTGATTTGACTTTTAACCCTGACCTTGACCTCCCTTGAAATGACTATTTAAATTTCGTTTATTTGATATAAATTGCTTATAAACAAAAAAAAAATTTTATTTTTAAAAACTGTTTACGAATAAATATCAAAATGATAGTTTATTCAATTCTATATTAGATAATAATCATACAATCTCCTCACTTGAATTGTTTATTTTTAATTTCATGAATAGTGAATTAGTGTGACTTGGCATTTCAATTTGTTTAAAAAAAAAAAAAAAACAAAAAAAAAACTTTAACAATTCTAAATTAAACTCCCATGTGTGTATATTGATTGTTGGTGAGATCTAGAATTCAAAAAAAAAAAAAAAAATTTTCAATAATAAATAAAATATTTAATTATTTAATTAATGAATAAAATAAAAAGAATAAAAATTCAAATATGTAAAAAATAAATATATGCCAGAAAATGAATAATTTCTAAAGTTAATGAACTCTCAATATGCGAAAAAAATGCCCACTTTCCCCAGTGACCAGTGATAGTGAAAGTGCTAATTTTAATTTCCGCCCAAGAGGCAAAGCTTATTTAAATAGTATTGTTAGATTTATAAAATTTATATATAATGAATATCCCCAAAGAGGGAATAATTTGTAGAAATGATCAATGATTATTTTTTGTAATGTTATTCTTAGGCTATGAGCCTCACGGTGCATGCTTGCACATTTTACTTGAGAAAATTTAAGCTGTTTGTGTTGATGAACCCTAGGAAACCGAATACCCTCCCAAAAATGTAAATAATTCTTATTAATGTTGAAGAAGGATCGCAATAGATCCAAAGGGGTGGTATAATTTTGAAAAGTGGTTATTCTTTTGAAGCTTTCTTTGAATCGAAATAATTGGCTTAATTAGTTATATCGGGAGAGGGATAAATTTCTTGGATTGTCGCGATCATCCAAGTTTATAAATCGTTGTGAAGTCCACGAGCCCCCACTATTCGAAGGTGACAGATTCCCATTCGGAAATAATAAACTCCGGCCAAAGTGCCAAACTTTAATTAATTAATATGAGCTAAGCTCGCGGGTCAATGAACCCAAACTGGTGACTGAGAATCGGGAAAGTACCTCCAGAGTAGGACTTTACCCAAAAATGGTTCCAGCACCCCCTATTATTTTATATTTTCGCATCTGTGTCAGGCCACTGGGATGGACCTTGAACACAATGCACATTTTCTTCGTGGTTTTTAGGTGGGAATGAGGAATCTGCCCTCAATTGTGGGATCGCAAACGGGATCCGCGTTTAATGAAAATGAGACCGACATTTCGGTGATTTATTCTTTTTTTGGTGTGATTGGTGAAACCAATCTGTTTTGTGAAGTTGCAGGTGGAGAAAGGATGGGCGCTTGGCTAATTGTACCTGCCCCCCCCCCTCTTTTTATTTGGTGGCCATTTAAATAAAAGGGTCAACCTCCTGAAGTTTATCAATGACAAACAGCATAAGTTTTGTCAAAAATTATTGTTAGAAATACGGTCTGCCCTAAGTGGAGTCGTAAAAATTGAATACATTGTTGATCGAAAAAAATTGTTGTTCTGCGAACAAAACAATTTTTTTCTCCCGGGGCCGTAGGAGGTAATGGTAGAACCATTTCCTGGCTTCCCATTATCTAATTATAAATCCATATTAATTTTTAACCAAAGCATTGAGTCATTAAGATGATGCCAGTCTCTGGACCCGCAAATTAATTTATTTATATTTATAAATATTTAACTCTTTATTAATGAACCATCTCTTTAATTTTATAAAATTCCCAATTATTTCTATTTAATAATTTCAACAAACAATTTTATTTAAAAATATTAAATTTATTATTTAAAATTAATTAATTTTTTTATAAGTAAGAATCCGTGTGGTAAACAAAGAGGCCCCCTACAAGCCTATGCAAGCCCCCGGGGCGCTCTCTTTAATTCAATCATCGCCCGGACGCCAAACCAGTGCACATCGCATGTACCTCTCCTCTTGGTACATCCCATTGTTTTATTATGAGGCTCAGCCTCCCCCCTCAGCAACCATCCAGTAGTGTTGCGAGTCAACCATGATCTCCCTGGACCATTATCCAGCCGGAGATGCTCATATTATTAAATATGGCATATGGCGTCTTCTTACAAACGGGCTAACCATGGCCGCGGGCCCTCGAACGAGACCTTCCGAGCCCAGCAGTGTTCCAGTCTGGACCAAAAGGATGCTGCCTCAACATCAGATGAGTCCATCAATGTTTTCCCCTTCCCTTCATTTTTATTAATCTAAATTCGCATATAACAAACTATAAACTCTAATTATTTTATCTACATATAATCTGGCAAATAATAAATCAATTTCTTTATAAATTACTCTCAATGCTTTTGGTAATCTCAAAGATGCGAAATAGCAGATGCTCTGTACACCCCAATACCGGCGTTGAAGCGAAGCCAACGACCGAGAATCATAATTGTTGTAATCAAATCCGTAAAAATAAATTGATTGTTATTCCTAATTGTTGATTTTCTTTTATTGATGTTTCCAAGAGAAGCCAGTTTTCTCGTTACAATATGTTAATAAATAGAGGGAGAAAGTATAGGATTTATGTCAAAACTAAACTTTTTTCGTGCATGCCTAACCGGCCACCATTGATGGTTTTCTTCAAGACCTAAAGGATTTGAATAAAACTAAAATGTACCAAATTCACAACATCCGTCTATTATTATTATAATGAAATTAGAATTTCATTGACACGAAAAGATACTTTAAAAAAATGGATGCCATCTAGCCAGCCCGATTGGAACTGCGAGACGCCTGCTAGGGCTGCAACCTGCCAAGAGTCGAGGTCATTATCCATCTTGATTAAATAGCGTTGAATAAAGTTCTATCGTAATTTCATTTTGTAAAATTAATTGTTAAGGGGATCAGTGGCGTACCGAGGGGGGGGGGGGGGGCGAGGGGGGCGGTCCGCCCCAGGCCCTGTCCGGGATAGGCCCCCATATATTTATAAAAAAAAAAAATTTAATGAAAATTTTCCTTTGAAAGGCCCCGGGGCCCTCAGGGCTCAAGTAAAAACAAAATTTAATGAAAATTTCTCTTTGAGAGGCCCCGGGCCCTTCAAGGTTCAAGTAAAAATGGGAAAATTTAGATAAAAAAAAAAGAAAATTTAATAAAAATTTCTCTTTGAGGGGGCCCCGGGGGCCCTCGGGGCTCAAGTAAAAACAAAATTTAATGAAAATTTCTCTTTGAGAGGCCCCGGGGCCCTCAGGGCTCAAGTAAAAACAAAATTTAATGAAAATTTCTCTTTGAGAGGCCCCGGGGCCCTCAGGGCTCAAGTAAAAACAAAATTTAATGAAAATTTCTCTTGAGAGGCCCCGGGCCCTTCAAGGTTCAAGTAAAAATGGGAAAATTTAGATAAAAAAAAGAAAATTTAATAAAAATTTCTCTTTGAGGGGCCCCGGGGCCCTTGGGGCTCAAGTAAAAACAAAATTTAATGAAAATTTCTCTTTGAGAGGCCCGGGGCCCTCAGGGCTCAAGTAAAAACAAAATTTAATGAAAATTTCTCTTTGAGAGGCCCGGGGCCCTCAGGGCTCAAGTAAAAACAAAATTTAATGAAAATTTCTCTTTGAGAGGCCCCGGGCCCTTCAAGGTTCAAGTAAAAATGGGAAAATTTAGATAAAAAAAAAGAAAATTTAATAAAAATTTCTCTTTGAGAGGCCCCGGGGCCCTCAGGGCTCAAGTAAAAACAAAATTTAATGAAAATTTCTCTTTGAGAGGCCCTGGGGCCCTCAGGGCTCAAGTAAAAACAAAATTTAATGAAAATTTCTCTTTGAGAGGCCCCGGGGCCCTCAGGGCTCAAGTAAAAACAAAATTTAATGAAAATTTCTCTTTGAGAGGCCCCGGGGCCCTCAGGGCTCAAGTAAAAACAAAATTTAATGAAAATTTCTCTTTGAGAGGCCCCGGGCCCTTCAAGGTTCAAGTAAAAATGGGAAAATTTAGATAAAAAAAAAAGAAAATTTAATAAAAATTTCTCTTTGAGAGGCCCCGGGGCCCTCAGGGCTCAAGTAAAAACAAAATTTAATGAAAATTTCTCTTTGAGAGGCCCTGGGGCCCTCAGGGCTCAAGTAAAAACAAAATTAATTGAAAATTTCTCTTTGAGAGGCCCCGGGGCCCTCAGGGCTCAAGTAAAAACAAAATTAATTGAAAATTTCTCTTTGAGAGGCCCCGGGGCCCTCAGGGCTCAAGTAAAAACAAAATTTAATGAAAATTTCCCTTTGAGAGGCCCCGGGGCCTTCAAGGTTCAAGTAAAAATGGGAAAATTTAGATAAAAAAAAAAGAAAATTTAATAAAAATTTCTCTTTGAGAGGCCCCGGGGCCCTTGGGGCTCAAGTAAAAACAAAATTTAATCGCCCTCGGGGCATGGCGTAGAGGTTAGCGTGCTAACCTCATATACCAAACGTCGCGGGTTCGGACCCCAGGCAGTCCGATGATTTTATTTAAGCCAATTGGATACCAAATGGCTTAAATAAGAATGCCTGGACCCCATATATGTATATTTATTAATAACGGATATCGTAAAAAGTCTTATATGGCCTGAGTTGCCGAAAAGACTGTATGAATGTGTGTGTAGTGTGAGTGTGAATGAGAAAAAGTGTGAATGTTTTTTTTAAAATGAAAAAACAAAATTTAATGAAAATTTCCCTTTGAAAGGCCCCGGGGCCCTTGGGGTTCAGGGATATACGGTATTTTAAAAATATTTTTGTGTATGGAGGAGAGGGTATTTAAAGATGACCACCCCCCTCCAAGAAAAAAAATTCAATATAAGGCCCCCTCTTCTAGTTCCGCCCCAGGCCCCCAACTTCCTCGGTACGCCTCTGAAGGGGATACATGAGAGACGTCTAAACGTAACAATTAGACTATTATAAGGAATTTTTCAATGCGGTTTTTTTTAAATGAATTAAATTCATAAGAGATTATTGGGACATGGAGCTATAATTTTTTTAATAATTTATAAAAAAATTATCGTAATTAATTTTTTTGTTATCAAGCAAATACAAAAAAATAATCAGTCCCAATAATCTTTAATTTTTTTAAAATTTAAAAATGAATTTATTGCTATTATTAATCACATATTAATTAAGAAATTTTTAAAATAAGCTTAGAAGATTTATTTAAAAACCAACTGTCAAATTAGTTCAGCATTCTTGCAATAGATGGCGGGTTAGTCTAACAGACGATATAGTATTAGCCTATATCTGGCCTATATTTATATATTTTTATGGTTTTATAAAAGATACATAATATATAATAACATTTATAAAGTATTTATTGTTAAAAGATCAATGAAAATTAACCAAATGCATTAACATGGAAATAATTATCAACCAAATGTCTGCTAGATCAGCATCACTTTCCCGCTTTAAGCGAAGAAAATTTTCCAAGAAATAAAAAAGTTTTTTTTTCTTTTTTGTGCTTATCCATCCAAATTTATTCCTTGTTTGAATTGCTTCTCCCTCAGTGTGTACTTGAACACGTTTATTAATTAATATCTTCGTTAGCTCTTCGTTTAACTCTCCAGCTAACATGATGATGATGATGATGATTTAATTAATTCATTTCATTATTTAAGTTGATACAGATGCAAAAATAAGCGAGAGAGAGAGAGAGAGAGGGGTAAATATAATAAAATAATTGCATTTCTCTCAGGGCTCTCCCCCAAGAGAGAGAAAATATGTAAATAATTGCATTATCTCTATTAGATTATAAATACACATGTGAATGCGTGTGTGTGTGTGTGTGTTATTGATTAAGAGAGGAATTTTGCCTTGCCTCCGTCTGTCCGTTTATTATTTAGGCTATACTAGCTGCGTCGCCCATCAACGGACACTCCTTTAATAATTATTTAAAATTCGATTTAATTATCATTCATAAACGTCCCACGCATTTTTTAAGAGAGTTTTTTTTTACGTTACAACGTCTTACAATGCATGTAGAGGCCGAGTAGGAAATTGGATAAAAACGCATGAAAAATTGCTCATTATTTTCTCAAATAACTACTCTGTCTCAGTGGCGAATCCAGAGGTGTTTCTCGGGGGGGGGGGGGGAGGTAATCTGGAGTGACTGGTCGCACAGCACACAATTTTTTTATTAATTTCGGTAATTTAAAGGCGCATTCTGTACTTGTTTGCCAGAATAAAATACAAATCAAATTTTTAAAATTTTACATTAAAAATACATTTTTTTTTTCGAAAAAAAGTATTTTTTTTTCAAATCTCAGGGGGGGGTAATTACCCCCTTTACCCTCCCCCTTGTATCCGCCCTTGCTCTGTCTTGAAGGAGCCTAAAAAATTAATAAAACTAATTTTTCTTGATAAGATATAAAATTTCGCAAAAATAAATTCCATTCTAAAAAAAAATAAATATTTTTGTTAATGTCACTTCAAATCTTGAATAAAATCTCCTTTCAAAATTCCTACTAATGTAATGATAACTAACTTGTAAGGGAAAATATTTAAATTAATATTTTAACTGCAAAATCAATTAAAATAGTTTCTTTGACAGTAGCAGCTTACTCGTCAACTTTGGATGGAGGTAAGTTATTTAATTAATTAAAATCAAGATTAATTTTAATTTTGTATTTATTTCTCTTCCAATAGGTCAAGTGTTTTGCAAATTTCACTTTCAAAATTTTCTAATTCCATTTTCAAGACCTGTGGTGGAAATCTCCCAAAATATATATCATATGTATGTGAATGAAGCCCAAAAACAATCTGCCTCTTTTTATTTTGTTTTTTATATACATTTATATTAGTTATATATAATGTATAATTATGGATCTTTTTATATATATATGTTCTCAAAATCTTATGTTCCAACAACTTGTGTGCCTCTTGTCAGATTAGAAATAATACATATTATTTTCATAATTTAAAAAAAAAAATTAAAATAGTATTTAATTTAACTTTCATTATTTTCTTGTAGTAGCCCTACATATTTTAATTGTTATACAAAGATAATATAAAATATTTTAATATTCATTTGCCTTCGATCTATGCTCCCAATTCAACTCCCCATGTATTGAACAATTTCTGTTTTTCATTTATATAAGTTATACTATATGTATTTTTGAGGAAAAGTTTAAAAAAACTTCATGACCTTTAATTTGATAAAATAAGATTATATAAAAAGAGTATAAGGTAAAATTTAATTATAAAAGTAATTAATCCCTGATATTAGTTCGTTTGGATGGATAGAGATTTTCGTTTTGAATTTGTTATAGGAACCGACCGAATATTCGGTTTCGGCCAAGAAGTAGCCGAAACTTGAGTCTTAAAAAAAAAAGTCAAATGACTTGCCCTTGGTAAGGAGAAAAAAATTTTGTCTCCCTAAAAAAAAGGTAAAATGATTTTAAATGATTTTCACGGAGGGGAAAAAATTTCAAAAAAAAAAAAAAAATATAAATTTTTTTTATAGGAAAGACAAGTTTGGGTTTCGGTTACGGTTTCGGCCGAAACTAAGGTTGGGGCCGAATATTAGATTTCGGTTTCGGTTTCGGCTGAAAATCTTGTTTCGGTCGGACCCTAATTTGTTAACTAATTGTGCCATATATTTGTCTTGTAAGTCCTCTACGTAGCCCTCGGGGGCTTGGTGTAGAGGTTAGCGTGCTAACCTCGTATACCAAAAGTCGCGGGTTCGGACCCCAGACAGTCCGATGATTTTATTTAAGCCATTTGGATACCAAATGGCTTAAATAAGAATGTCTGGACCTCAAATAAATATCTATTATTAAATAACGGTTATCGTAAAAGTCTTAAATGGCCTAAGTTGCCACAAAGACTGTGTGTATGTGGGTGTGAAAAAAAAGTGAGTGTTTAAAAAAAAAAAAAAACATTTAATTGTTGCACTTTAAAATTTTTTTTTTTTTTTTTTAGTTAAATCCCACAAATAGTAAATTTCTATTTATGTTATAATAAGCTAAATAAAAACGCGGTTTGGTTACATTTGAGTTACAGAAAATTTATTGGATACACAAAATGTTAATAAAATTATCAATTTTAATGTTTAAAGAGTTTTCTAAAGTTACGTCCTTCCTTTATTATTTTTTTTATTCTTGTTTCATTTGAAATCCGATTTTCGATATTCACTTCGCTCTCTCCAATATTTAATTTCTCAATCGGCAGATTCCATCCCTTCCCATTCCCCATTTATGCAAATTTCCTTAATTATTCATGTATAATTCCTCGCCAACAAATTTGTTCAATTAATAATTATATTGTTGCTTAATAGTAAAATAAATCTTGACAAGGGACACATGTGTGATAATTAGTGATTGTGTAAGATGATGATGATTGATCATTCAAACAAAAACAGAGGTCAATTACACTACGAAAATCATTTAAGGTGCGTGTCTCGGGGAGCTAATTTTGGGAGATTGCGGCCACAATTTTGAAGCTATCGACCTCAATTTTTTTTTTTTAATTAAAGCTATTTAAAATATCTACAACTTATAGAAGCCCTTTTTTTGATTTTCGAAAAAATAATTTTTTTTTAGAATAATCGCATTAAATAAAGGATATTTTTAAAAAATCCGCTCTATAACTTATAGATAATTAAATTAGTAATCATTGTGTTAAAAAATAATTAATTTTTTACCCTTAATTAATTAGCTTGAATCTTTCAAATGAAATGGAATAAATCCCTTGTATCTCTATGGGAAAAACTAACGCCATCTCTTGCCGCCTAGAATAACTCGGAAGTGAATCGTCCTCTAACGGCTTTTCGAGACGCGCACCTTAAGTGAAAATCTAAAAATATCCAATGGAATAATTAATAAAAATAAAAATTATTATTTAAATCTCAAAGCGAATTTTTTATTTGTTGTTTAAGAGATGTAATTATTATATTAATAATTAATTGAATGTGTGTCTGGAAGAAGGAAGGGCATACGTTACATTTTTAAAATATTGTGTACTTGTCTTTAAAATCCTTTT
The DNA here is from genome assembly GCA_023213315.1 of Euborellia annulipes. Taxonomy (NCBI): domain Eukaryota; kingdom Metazoa; phylum Arthropoda; class Insecta; order Dermaptera; family Anisolabididae; genus Euborellia; species Euborellia annulipes. The sequence continues at coordinate 25,052 of JAKCPI010008672.1, read as the reverse complement.
TCTAATGTACGGGTAATTCCCTGTTGGTTTAACACATTAATTTTTTTGGTCAAAAAATGGAAGAAGGTCATATTTTGCAAAAAGATTTTTTGCAATTAATTAGTTCCTTAACATGAGGAACTTCAGTTTTTCGCTTCTCCTGTAAAATTTTAAAATTGTAACTTATGCCCTTCTTCCAGACACCCATTCAATTAGCTTTGCTTTTTTATAAGGAAAGATGGAACCCAAAACTTTCCAATGGGAAAATTTTCAAAATTTTTTGTCTGGCTAATCAATCATTTGAAATAAATAGGAATGTGGTTCTAAATGGCCTTAGATGCCGAAGACGTTAAAACAGGGGCGTATACAAGGGTGGGCCGAACCCCCCGAAACACATATACATATATAGGGATATACTGACATCAGCACAACAAATTTTTCCGCAGGATGGAAAATTTTGGTTCGGCAAAAGAAAATATGTTACGGAAAAAATTTCGTGTGAAAAAAATGTACTTTCTTAAAAAAAAATTTTCTTCCCCCGAAAAAATTTCTATATACGCCCTTGTTTTAAAATTAAAAAAAAGAAAGTCTCTCAATAACTTGCAAAATTTCGGGAATTATATCAAATAGACTGTGGCAGACGGACACAATTATAAAATACAATTCGCCTAATTCATAAAAACTTAAACAAGAAGATTTAAAAGGCATTTTAGCAAAATCTTAATTTTTTTTTTTATTTATTCCCTCCTTAAGCCAGGGGCCATTGGAGACCCACAGTACAAAATCATAAACATATTTTAGGCCAAAAATCTAGATTAAATTCCTATTTTAACTAAAATGCCGCGACTCCTTGTTTAAGCCCATTTTAAGTTAACCTAACCTCAAAATCTTCGATAACTTGTGGCATTTCTCTCTAAAATTCATCTTAAATTTTTTGTGTATCCTAATCAAAAGAAAAGCAAAATTAGATAATTTTTTTTTTAATTTAATTTTTGAAAAGCTTATCAAAGAAAGGTGTGTGTGTGTGTGTTTGTGAGAGAGAGAGAGAGAGAGAGAGGGAGGTGGGATGGAAATAGAAGATAAAATGATAAATTTAATTTAATGTTCATTTTGCGCTCGCTTGCAAATAAATCTGTTGGAATTGTGTGTCGCTGTGTGTGTGTGTGTGTGTGTGCCGGTCGTAGGGAATTGTTTTCTCCCCATTTCGGTCAGGTCTCCCCCCTCTCCCTCACGCCCCTTCATCCATGAGGGAGGATTCGATAAATATTTCCCTTCTGTCAGACTCCAACTTGTCGATTCTTTTTTTTTTTTTATCTTCTGATGAAAAGTTCAAGTCTTAAATTTGTAAATAACTCTCTTGACTTCTGCATTGGTTTTTTATATGCCCTTTTAAAAAGTATATCAGTAATATTTTTCGGGAAAATTGTTTGAAGTACACTTTACTGAAGTACAATAATTCAGTTTTTTCAAATTCACTTTCCGGCTCTTCCTTCCATAGAGCCAATGTTAAATCCCCAAATGGGGATTTGCATGTTAATTTCCATTCAATCCTCTTTGGAACTTTTTACACATTTTAAAAAATTATTACCAATTCTTATGACATTTTGTATTTATTTAGGATTCTCTATTTCAGCGGTTCCGAACTTTTCCCATAAAAAAAAACCTGAGGTATAGGCCTATATATAAACGAGTGTGTTTATGTATGGGTAATTCCACACCAAGACAACATGGCACTACATGGGCCCATTTCAGATTCAAAAATGCCACCCAAATGCTGATTCCTCATGGCAAACTGATGATAAGTTGATAGAAAGAAAAAAATTTTTTATGTACATTGAGGCCGTAAAACTCTAAATTAAAATTTCACTCATTTTCAACTTTCCAGAATACAATTTTGGAAATTTGTCTGCAGTTTGAATAGTTTAATGAAAAAAATTGGTTTCGAGCACTATTCCTAAGGGAAATTGACCGTAGAATCCAAAAATCACCGAAAAACCCGAAATTTTTCACCTATAATAGGAGAAATATACGAATTTGTGATTTTTAAGGTGTTTTTTTCATTAAATTATTCCCGAAAAACATATATTTTTAAAATTACTTTTCCGTGCTTAAGTTACTCTAAAACATGTGTACTTTGATGGGGTTTAAATATTTTTTTGGGGAAAGCATGTTTAGTAGGTCAAAATTGAGAAAATTCAAAAAACATGTTTTTTGTGATTTTGACTTCTGCATTCTTTATTAATTTTTATATGTTGGCTATAAGTGTACGACTTTTTGAGTAATACCATTTTATTCTCCATTAAATTCTGTATAATTAAGAAAAAAAACGTACCAATCCAATGATCTGGGACAATGTTACAACTCTTTAATAGTTCAAATTCACTTAAAGTCATCTCAAAATGTTTTAGTTTTTCATTTTCGTAAAAAGAAACAATTATAGTTTTGGGAAATAGTTCAAACAAGTTTTGAAATGAAAAACCAGCATAAATTTTAAGTTTTTTTATTGATAAGATCGTATGCCAAACAATAATTCGTATCGGTGCTCACTTTTTTGAATTGAATGATGTGACTATTTTTTGGAACAAATTCATGAAAATTGCGTGTCCCAGGTACGGTGAATGCTTTACTAGCTCCTATGTCTCGGATTGCATCAACATCTTTTTTCCAAACGACTTCGCATTGTATATTTCCGATCCGTTGTTTGCAGAACTCCAGCAATTTTTCGACATCAAGAATTTGTTCGTTGTACGGTCGTCGCAAACTTTCGTTTCTTGCTTCTCGCTTTATCGTTCCTCCGATTCCGTCGCATGGTGACTTGCCATGTGATGTCGCGAAAAACGACCAGGTGGCGCTAAGTCCATATTTGGCGAGGTGTTCGCATAAGTACATGAAATTGTTGCAGTTTTTGTACTGACCTGGACATCCATCGCTGAAATAATGTACGTGTTGAAAAAAGATGTTGATGCAATCCGAGACATAGGAGCTAGTAAAGCATTCACCGTACCTGGGACACGCAATTTTCATGAATTTGTTCCAAAAAATAGTCACATCATTCAATGCAAAAAAGTGAATACCGATACGAATTATTATTTGGCATACGATCTTATCAATAAAAAAAAACTTAAAATTTATGCTGGTCTTTCATTTTAAAAACTTGTTTGAACTATTTCCCAAAACTATAATTGTTTCTTTTTACGAAAATGAAAAACTAATACATTTTGAGATGACTTTTAAGTGAATTTGAACTATTAAAGAGTTGTAACATTGTCCCAGATCGTTGGATTGGTACGTTTTTTTTTTTAATTATACAGAATTTAATGGAGAATAAAATGGTATTACTCAAAAAGTCGTACACTTATAGCCAACATATAAAAATTAATAAAGAATGCAGAAGTCAAAATCACAAAAAACATGTTTTTTGAATTTTCTCAATTTTGACCTACTAAACATGCTTTCCCCAAAAAAATATTTAAACCCCATCAAAGTACACATGTTTTAGAGTAACTTAAGCACGGAAAAGTAATTTTAAAAATATATGTTTTTCGGGAATAATTTAATGAAAAAACACCTTAAAAATCACAAATTCGTATATTTCTCCTATTATAGGTGAAAAATTTCGGGTTTTTCGGTGATTTTTGGATTCTACGGTCAATTTCCCTTAGGAATAGTGCTCGAAACCAATTTTTTTCATTAAACTATTCAAACTGTAAACAAATTTCCAAAATTGTACTCTGGAACGTTGAAAATGAGTGAAATTTTAATTTTGAGTTTTACGGCCGCTATGTACATAAAAATTTTTTTTCTTTCTATCAACTTATCATCAGTTTGCCATGAGGAATCAGCATTTGGGTGGCATTTTTGAATCTGAAATGGGCCCATGTAGTGCCATGTTGTCTTGGTGTGGAATTACCCGTATAAGAAAATTGGTTTGACAGTCTTAAAATTTAAAACAAAATTGTGCAAGAAGGATTTGATTTAAACAAATATAGTCCACTCTCGATAATGTTAATTTTTCTTGAAGTTCCTTGGATTTCGAAATATCTAGAGTCCACTGTAATCAGTAACCTTGACCGAAAAACAATTCAAAAGAGAGTGAGTAGAAAAACATCGTTTTGTAAAAGAAATGTAAATGCTTAAAAAAGAAATTGATTTTATTGCATTTACTTTGTATTAAGAACAAAAAGAAATCTTAACAACTATGGGTCATGTTTGTGAAAAAATGCTATTTTCGACCTACAAGAGCGTAAAATATTGGGATGAAAACTGAATAGTTTTATTTTAGCCTTAAATCGCACTCAACCTTTTCATTTTTTTAAATTTTCTTTTTTATTTTTATTTTTAAGATGTAAATTCTAGCTGTGTATGTTGATTAGAGGAGTTAAGAAAGCAGAGGCAACCAAGAAAGAAAATTCTGCCTAACCGATCAGCCGGAGACGTTTCGGTCTATTTATTATACACAATCTTCAGTCCTTTAATTGGAATATTTATGCTCAGAGTTAGACATGTAATAATTAATATACATTATTGTAAAATAGAATGCTATTGTATATGTATATAATGAAATCTAGGCTTAAATGAATATGATGGTTGCTTGTGCGAGTTTCAAATATATCTATCAATAGGGGATAGATAGATATATTATAGACCGAAACGTCTCCAGCTGATTGGTTAAGCAATCAGTGAATTTTGTTTCTTGGCTTCCTTATCTCCTTTAATTTTAATTTTTCCTAAGACGTCCGCGGCCCAGTTACAATCAGCCCGCGATCCATAAGTGGGCTGCGGCCCATGGGTTGGGAACCGCTGCTCTATTGTGTATAAAATGTCCAAATATGAGATTAAAATTTTGAACAATAACCATAGTTTATTTCAAGCAGTCAACATTTAAAATGCAAGTTGGAAACTAAGGCGCTATGGGAAACTAAATATATCTCGACACAAAAAATCTGGTGTGACCAGCACGGTGCACAACTTTCTCTTGCCGAAGATAAGGTGCTGTGCGTTAAGTCACACTATATATTTTTTTTATACTATACCCCAACCACATCAAGAGTAAATTTTTTCAATGCAATGCTGGTTTTATAGAATTTAATCAAAAACTATATTCAATACCTGTATAATTTCTAGGATAGCCATCAAACTAAATCCGATTTACAAATTAAGGAGATTAGAGTTGAGGGTATAATATAAGAGAGGGTGTTGGTCAAAGGGATATTCGCATAATAATATCACCCCCCCCCCGCACTCCTTTAGGATAGTACACAATGCAAAGAGGAGCGAGGGGAAGGAGAGGTCATCTAAATGGAGGGGGCGGGCCAAATAAAATCTCTAAGCTCTTTAACATAGAGAATGTTTAATGCAAAATTATTAATTATAACCCTTTAATGTTATTTGATTTTCTAAGTGATTTGTTTTTGTTTGTTTTTCTCATTGACAAAAATTACAAAAATTTTTAAAGTGAAACATTAATTTGTCCACTCAAATTTTTTCGCTCTTCTATCAGCATGTCGCGTTACAAGCCGTGACGACAAAAATTGGAAAGTTGAAATTTAATATATATGACGAATTAAAAAAAAAATAATTGTGACATACGATTAATTATTCAATTTTTATAAAAATAAATTTTTAAATTTTTTAATTGATAAATATAATTTTTAAAATAATTTAAAATTCAATTACTAAATAAATATTGTTCTCAGTTTTTAGCATGCGTCGATTGATTTCCCATTTTCTAATTATTAAGTAAGATTAAAAACGCGATTTTAATACATACCCTTAATTGGATATTTTCTGAACATTTTGAGTTAAACACGTATGATCCGAAAAAAAAGTTTCACTTGTATCGTGGTAATGATTTTTTTTTCATTTTTTTAAATTAATGACACTTAAACATACCCAATTTAGGCTTTATCTTTTAACAAATTTAAAATAGAATTTAGAATGCCGCGATACTTTTCTTTAACCAGGTATATTAAATACAAAATTTCAAATATTAGCCTAAGAGTCTGTTTATTTCATAAAAGATATATTTTTATTTTTTTAGTTGTTGTAAATATCAAACAGAAAAAAAAATTGTATTTGAATATTAATTGGATATGAAAGAAGTTTTAGAAAAAAAAAAAATCCTCCCCCGGCGGGGAATCGAACCCCGGTCTCCCGCGTGACAGGCGGGGATACTGACCACTATTTTTATATTGAAGATGTTTATTGAACCAGAATGAATTATTTACATTTTTTTTTACAAATAAACATGTATTATTCTATAGAATGTTCGTTTTTTTACTTATTTGATCCCCTTTAGGGATACTCATAAATATTTAGAGTCTTTTTTTCTTATTTCTTAATTTATATATATTACATTATTTACATTATTTTTTTATTTTCTTAACAGTTATATTGTTTTTGATTGTTTATTTTTCCCAGGGGACGATGGTTTTCGAACCTGGTACTTAATGGAATTATTGAAACTTATTATTGAAAATTATTGAAAATTATTGAAACTGACCACTATACTACCGAGGACTATGAAGTTTAGATTTTGAAAAAGAGAAAGTATACAAAATAATTGCTTATCTTATCTTACTGATAAGATATTTGAAAGAAGGAAAAAGATAAGAAAAAATTAATCATCAAAAGTATTAAATTTGTTTTTAGAATAAAACGTCTCAAGTTGATTTTAATTAGAGTTTGCTAACTCTATCAACCTGTCTAGCTGTGAACAAAATATCTCAAGAACGAAAAGAGTTTAGAGGTTGAAATTTTATATTTAAATTAGGCACCCCCCTGGGACGTGACACGAAACTTTTGAACAAAATCGGCCAAAGAGTACTAGTACTTTACTGATGCAATTTTTCAGTTTTTTTCGATTTTCTCTAAATTCGCTTTAACGATTTCTTTTTAAATTCAAAAATCAATTATTTTTTAGATTCTCTTTAAAATGTATATTTTCATTTTGCCATTGAAATCTTCTGAAGACCACTTTACTCTTGTATTTCATATGGAAGATAGGAGAAATGGTTGCCATGGTAACAAAATATAAATATTTTCCCATACTTATAAATTTTACATCTTGCCCACGGGGCGTGGTGTAGAGGTTAGCGTGCTAACCTCATATACCAAACGTCGCGGGTTCGGACCCCAGGCAGTCCGATGATTTTATTTAAGCCATCTGGATACCAGATGGCTTAAATAAAAATGCCTGGACCCTAATATATATAAATTCATAAATAACGGTTATCGTAAATGTCTTATATGGCCTGAGCTGCCGAAAAGACAGTGTGAATGTGTGTGTGAGTGTGAGTGTGAATGAGAAAAAAGTGTAAATGTTTAAAAAAAAAAAAAAAAAAAATTTACATCTTGAAATTCGAATGTACCGTACTGTCGGAAACTAAATATATGTCGACACAAAAAATCTGGTGTGACAAGCACAGTACCCAACTTTTGATTGGCGAAAGTAAGAGAAAGTTGCGTGCTGAGCTACCAGCCACACCAGATTTTTTCTTAAACCACTCATAATGTAAACTAGAGAGAGAATAACAGGTGCACAAACTAAATTTTCTATAATATTTTATCTTTTCACTAAAAACTTTGACTGTCAACTAACTGGCTGGCCTCTCTCAAAGAAAGAAAAAAAAAACACTCTTTTATTAGATAGCAGTAAGGGTAATGAATCCGTTGAGAAAGGGAAAAGAAAACCCTTCAGAAAATTAATTATATTCTATTGAATGAGAGAGAGAGAGGGAGTTGACACAAAAACTCCTTTAAAGTAACCCGATTCACTCACTCTTTGGAATTTTCCCGCTTTCACAGCAGTGAGTTGATTTTTTTATAAGAAAAAAAAATTACATAAGAAAGTTGAATTTTTTTATATAAAATGTTTTTCTGGATTTATAATATACTAGCCGCGGCCCTTGGTACAGAAGGACAGAACGCTAACCACTGGACCAAGGCGCGAGGGCAGCTTTAATTTAAAGTTGAAGATGTTTGGCCTCGCCAATAAAAAACACTCACAGCTTTGTTAGATACACTGTAAAAAAAATTTTAATTTTAGTATGTTTTAGTATAGTAAATTAACAAATTTTCCTTGTAAATGAAAACTACCATACATTTGTATTCTAAATTTACAAATCTATGCATTCAAAAAATTTTTACGACCAAAAAACATTTTAAAGTAACAATTCTCTTGGAAGATTAGAGTAAATATTGTAATTTTACCATACGATTTCTAATTTTACAATACAACGGCATTGTAATTTTAGAACACGGTTTGTAATTTTAGAAAAGGTTTCTAATTTTTCTATTGGTCTTGGAAATTTGCTTACAACAAAAAAATTGTAAAATCATCAAAATTTTTTTTACAGTGTATATACGTATCTCTATGACTTGGTTAAGTCCGAAAAGAATCGAGATGTTTTAAATACTATCAAATTCAAATATATAATCTCGAAAATATTTAACAAAATTTAAATAAAAATCGTGCATAACTGCTCCTTGGGTCAGAAGTATTCTTTTAATCAGATTTTTGCCATTAATTGTGGTTTATTGTAATTAAATAATACAATTCAACTAAAAAAAAAACTTCATCGATAGTGAGGTGAAGGGTGTGCAAATTGAAATATGAGTAGGATGCCTAGAAGGAAAGAAATCAAGCACAAATTTAATCAATCTTTATCTAATTTTTAATTTCGATTGCCGATGTTTCGGACGCAAATCGCTTCTTTCCTCAGGACAATCGGTAGTTAGAAAAAATACAGATAGGACACTAACCACCGATTGTCCTGAGGAAAGAAGCGATTTGCGTCCGAAATATCGGAAATCGAAATTAAAAATTAGATAAAGATTGATTAAATTTTTGTCTGATTTCTTTCCTTCCAGCCATCCTACTCATATTTGAAAATTTAAACGTTTCAGTCACTATTTCTGCAGCTGTATTCACTTTGAAAAGAAAACGTTACCTGAAACACTTTGAAATAAAGTACTTTTTTGTTAAAGATTTTAAATCATGTTTTGTACATAAATGCAGACGCAGATCACAGAATCCATGAATTTGATTCAATTTGAACCATGTAAATTTGTACAGTATTTCTGTAAAATGCATAAATCGATACTATATAGAGCCAAGAGTGACCGGATAAAACTGCTTTGGTTGTTTTTTATAGGCCTCTCATTTGTTTCACAAATTCATTTGTTTATATTTACCCTTTTTTTAATGACACCTCTATGATTTTGTTTTGATTTTTTATCAAAATTAACTAAAATTTTCTATTTCTTCTTTGATTATTTCAAAAACTACTCAGTTTTCGAAAAACTGTCAAAGAATAAAAACTTTTTAAAATAGAGTATTTTATCATACTATAACAAAAAAATTGAAAATTTCAAAATTTTTGAAAAAACTTTTTAAGTAAAGTACTACTTCCAAGTGACGTATTTACTCCAAAAGTTGATAGAAATCTACAATTTTAGTGTAAGGAACAAATACCAAGTTTCATCGATCTAGCTGCTTTGGTTTTTAAGCAATCGTGTTCACACACACACCCAGACGTAATTCCAAAAGAATATACGAGAAAGTCTCGGGGAAGTCAATCCCCATATTTTTTAATTTAAAAGATTTTATTTTTTAAAAGTAAAAATGTATCATTTTTAAAAATAAATGAAATAAAAGAAGACATATTGCCCTCTATGCCCCCCTCCTATAGGATGCCAGGGGGCAATGTACCCTTGCCCCCCCCCCCCTCCCAGTTCCGGCGCCTATGAAAGGTTGGGATCGATTTTGCAGGTATCAAGACTTCATATAAAATTCTCTAAAAGTGAATCAAATTAAATACATAATGTTTTGAGATTTGCAGCCCTTAATAGGAGAGAGATTATTCCATAATAATTCCGGATTACCCTGACAAGGTTTGGTGAGTAGGTAAATTGACTGGCTGATTGATGTGTAATTAGTCTCTTATTGAAACATCAATTGATATTAATTCGTGTCGGTACATCCAATCAAATATTAGAGCATTTATATTTCTAGTCTTGTTGTTATGTCTAAAACAGACAGACATTTCAAATTTAATTAATAAAATCATGGAAATAGAACAGAAAAGGTAGGAAATTTTTTGTTCAAAAGAAATATTTGTAAATATGACTTTCGAGATAAGCTACACTGTAAAAAAAAAAATATGAATTTTCAATCGTTTTTCATTAACTTCGGTACCTAGCCCTCGGGGCATGGCGTAGAGGTTAGCGTGCTAACCTCATATACCAAACGTCGCGGGTTCGGACCCCAGGCAGTCCGATGATTTTATTTAAGCCAATTGGATACCAAATGGCTTAAATAAGAATGCCTGGACCCCATATATATGCAGGGATGGTCAAGTTACTCGATTTTGAGTAACGAGATACAAAATACCAATTACTTCAGATTTTTGTAACGAAATACAAGATACCAATTATTCACGGGTTTGTGTAACGAGATACAAGATACCAATTATGTATTTCAAATACATTGAAAATACCAATTACAAACAAATTTTTCCTTGATTTTAAAATACTTTTTGGAGGGGTAATTCTGGAACTAGAGCCCTGCACGGATACGGGTTGGCCCGTAGGCCCGTTACCCGCCCGGTCCGCGGGCTTTGGAGGCCATGAAAAAATTACGGGCGGATACGGGAGGGTAGCAAGTCTAAATAAACGGGTTCGGGCGGACGGGCATGCAAATGAAATTTTATTTAAAAATTACTAGACATTCGTTCATTCATTCACTAAATCTCGGGCGGGAATGGGCGGGTTTGAAAAAATTCCGGGCGGGCCTGAAGAATGGTAAAAAATTACGGGCCGGGTACGAGCGGGAAGTCAAAAAAAAATACGGACCAAAAAAAATCGGCCCGTGCAGGGCTCTATCTGGAACCCTAAATAAATTTAGTTTAGGAAAGTGGCAGCTAAACTTATATTGGAGAATACCTTTGGAAAATCGAAAACAATAAAATTATTCATGACACTAAAAAAAATTTATTTATAAAAATATGAAAAGGTTTCAAAAAACCATGTTATCAAAAGTTTTGTCGGATAATCTGGAACTTGATGGAGAATAAATAAACCCGCAAATGAAAACAATCTTTCAACTGGGACAGAAGAACAAAGATTTAGTCGTTGAGAACTGGTTGAAAGAAGAAAGCAAAAAAGTTTTTTAACGAAGAGTGAAAATTTGGCGGATTGATTGACTTCTCGTTACTGGTTTTTACTAAGATCCGGAGCAGAGAACCCACACGACGATTACATACAGTAATATTAAATAAATTAAAACGATTTCAGCTCCCTCTGCAAGACTTTTTACACTGCGGCAAATTAAAAAAAAAAAAAAGTATTTGGTATCTCGAATTTCAGATACCAATTACTAAAAAATGTAACGAAATACAAGATAGAAATTACTTTGCCAATTCTGTAACGAGTTACAAAATACCAATTAATATTGTATTTGGTATCTTGTATTTCAAATACATGTAACTGATTAACGCCCATCCCTGTATATATGTATATTTATTTAATAACGGATATCGTTTAAAGTCTTATATGGCCTGAGTTGCCGAAAAGACTGTGTGAATGAGTGTGTGAGTGTGAGTGTGAATGAGAAAAAAGTGTGAATGTTTTTTAAAAAAAAAAAAAAAAAAAAACTTCGGTACTTTAATTTTAATATACCCAGGATATGAAATAAAATTAATATACAAGTGTATGAACAAAATACCAACTTTTAAACTTATCTTTTTCTTTGTGTGCCGCCAAATTTTTAAATCGTTAAAAGTGCACCGCGACAAGTTGAGAATCACTGGTCTAAACGTTCTCAAATAACTCGACTACCTCAAGGAATTTTCATTAATATTATTTTATAATTATTTTAAGGAAACTTGAAATTATTCTTTTAAAATTTATTTCACAAATCTAAATTTTTTAAATTCTGGTTTGAAATTCGCGCTCTAAACTATTTAAATATTTATGAAGTATATTAAAATCATACTAATTAAATAATTTTTATAAAGTAATTCAACTAAATAGCTATAAAAATTAAAATTAACAATTTCACCAAAATAATTAATTTTAAAATATACAAGAAATTGGTTAGGTTGGCAACAAATTCTGTTTTTGAAGTAGCTGATTTAACGCATAGATAATTGAACGTGTGTTATTATTATATTTAAAATGAAATATTAATATTTAATCAATATATTGAAATAGGAACATTTTACTAGCAAAATCGTAAGTATTGAATTTGAATTTTTTCATTGAAATTTTTTTTTCTAAAATTCAAGTCAATTATTGTTTTTCAGGTAAAGTTAATATTCCAACGAACGTCAATGAAAATGTAACTCTTTGTTTCTTAGGCCCGGTTTGAATTTGTACGCGATTTTCAGTATTTGTTTTTAATAGGGTATAGAAACTTTTTTTGCTGGAAAACTATTTGCAAATGTGTATTTCAGTTGTGCCAACAGCATGCAATTAAAATCTTAACTTTTCAAATTTTGTTAATTGAAACACACAAAATTAATAAAAAAATTTACTGTAAATCCCGGGAGGGCGTTTTTTTTTCTTTTTTGGCGCCGACAATAAATCATTTATTGATTTGGCACTTGTTAATAAAAGAAAAAAAAAAGAAATTTTACGATTCTTTTAAGACAATCATTTGGACAAATTTTATGTGAACCAATGAAATTGTCTAAAATCAGTGCCGGAAAAAGAGAAAGAAGATGTCTACATTTGTGTGGAATTGCTCTACCTCTCTTAAAATGAATAATATTCTTTTATATCCCCCCCCCCCCCACCCCGTGAAATATAAATAAAATTCAACGTTCTCTCACTCACCTATAGGATGGGGGATGTAACCAGAGAAATAACCTCCTTCCATTCCTTTATCTATAGATGTTTGACGATTTTATATTTAATCTTATAATCAATTACACTAGTCGACAAGGTTTTTTTCACAAGAAATCTGATTAGTGAACCTAGTGCATTTTTTCATTCTGAATTCAGATATGTAGTTAGAATTTTTCCAACAGGCACAGTTTTAGAGATATAGAGCAAAATAGATTTTAGTCGAAAATGGACTCTAAAACGGCTTTTATTTAAAATGTTCAAATTATTTTTAACGCCGCACCCTGTCAAATTATGCAGATAGTTAGAATACATATAAATTTTAAGTTTCATCCCAATCGGAGGTCATTTAGACGTGGCGCAAACGGCTTAAAGTTTAGAAAAATCGAAATTTTCAAGATTTTTTTTGCTTTGGTCACCCCTAATAAATTTTTAGAGATCCCTGAATGAAAAAAACATATATGTACGATATTCTATAGTTCTTTGGCTTTCTAAAAGCATTCATTTGTAAAAATCTGTTAATTATTAACGAAATTATTAATAAAAACGTGAGCAAAGAAAAAACACAAGTATACTCACTGGTCGAAAAAAATGGACTTCAATTGAATTAAAAAGAGAACCCTATCCACGAGAAGCTAATGTATCCTCTCTGAGCATCGGGTCACGGGCCCTAACTTTATTATATATTATTAAAAAAAAATATTTTTTGAATCTCATATCTTTCTTTATACTTCTAAAAGAACAAGAGGTCCAATTTTTTTGTCCAGTGAATGTACTTAGGTTTTTTCTTTGCTGGCGTTTTTGTTCATAATTTCGTTAATAATTAACAGATTTTTACAAATGAATGCTTTTTAGAAAGCCAAAGAACTATAGAATATCGTACATATATGTTTTTTTCATTCAGGGATATCTAAAATTGTATTAGGGGTGACCAAAGCAAAAAAAATCTTGAAAATTTCGATTTTTCTAAAGTTTAAGTCGTTTGCGGCACGTCTAAATGACCTCCGATTAGGATGAAACTTAAAATTTATATGTATTCTAACTATCTGCATAATTTGACGGGGTGCGGCGTTAAAAATAATTTGAACATTTTAAATAAAAGCCGTTTTAGAGCCCATTTTCGACTAAAATCTATTTTTCTCTATATCTCTATAAGTGGGCCTGATGGGGCAAAACTGAAATGATATTTGAATTCAGCATGAAAAATACTTCTAGAATTTCATATCTTTATTCTTGTAAAAGAAAAAAAAGTTCATTTTTGTCGACTTGTGTTATTATTAGGGTCCGACCGAAACTTGTATTTCCAATCAGGGGCGTATATAGAAACTTTTTCGGGGGAGGGGGCCCCCCGGCCTTGACTAAAAAAATTTTTTGGCGGAAATTTTTTTTTAAAGAAACTAAATTTTTGCCGCCCACGGAACATTTCCCCTTTTGCGGAACCTAAGTTTTCCATCCTGCGGGAAACTTTTTTCCTTAAGTGCAAATTATTTGTCGTTTTTTTTTTTTTTTGTGTCCGAGTCACATCCCATCTTTTCAGACTCAGGTTTCGGCCGGCCGAAAGTTTCGGCTACTTTTTGGCCGAAACCGAAACCACGTATTTTTTGCCGAAACTGGCTGAAACCGAATATTCGGTCGGTTCCTAATTATTATTAATTTTTCGTAACAAATACTTTATTCCAGTTGGTACTTTATTTGAAGAAAAAACTTGAAAAAAAAAAACAATAAATGTTCTTAAATATCAAGTTTATCGAAATTATATTTTTGCGTAGAATATATTGCTGGCGAGCGCATCTACAGTTTCGAGGTTTTTCTCCCTCCCATTGTTTAAAACTTTACTCAGGTACTTTTTTTTTTTTTTTTTTAACATTCACACTTTTTTCTCATTCACACTCACACTCACACACACATTCACACAGTCTTTTCGGCAACTGAGGCCATTTAAGACTTTGACGATAACCGTTGTAGAGAATATATCTATTTGGGGGTTCAGGCATTTCTATTTAAGCCATCTGGTATCCAAATGGCTTAAATAAAATCATCGGACTGCCTGGGTCCGAACCCGCGACGTTTGGTATAGGAGGTACTCTAGTACTTTATAGGAAAGAAATGGTTGCCATGGTAACAAAATATAAATATTTTCTCAAGTTTATAAATTTTACATTGCCTACGGGCTTCGTGTAGTTGGTAGCATGCCTGCCTTCTATACCGAACGTCGCGGGTTCGGACCCCAGGCAGTCCGATGATTTTATTTAAACCATTTGGATAAGAAATGGCTTAAATAAAAATGCCTGAACCCCCAATAGATATTATAAATAATATACAGTTATCGCCAAAGTCTTAATGACCTAAGAACTTAGTAAATGTGTGTGGGAGTGTGAGTGTGAATGAGAAAAAAATAAAAATTTTATACATCATTGCTCTTAAGCAATGACAAGCGCGGCGAAGCCTGGGATTGGTAACCCCCAGGAAGCCATCCCCAGGTAGCCATCGGTATTATAAATTTAATAATATCTATATGTAAAATTAAAACCCTAATGACCTCTGTAGCCGAAAAAGGGGAATAAAAAAAAAAAAATTATATCTTGAATTTTAATATATCGGCGGAAACTAAATATATTTCGACCTGGTGTGACAAGCACAGAACACAACTTTCGATTAGTGTGCTGTGAGATCAGTCACACCAGATTTTTTTTTAATTTTACAAACCTCAAAAGCAAGAGAGCTAATTTAAATGACGAAGAATGAAGAAGAAAGTTAGTATTGAATTAACACAAAGCAATCGAACTTCTCTCTCTCTCTCTCTCAATTGATGTTTCCATTTGTTTTGATTGCTAAGAGAGAGAAAATCGAAGATGTTTTAAACGAAGAATGTTAGTGAATTAAATATTCGAATTCCTCGCTAATTTAATTACAAAGTCGTCGTAGTCGTAGTCGTTGAAGTAAATCGAGAGAGAGAGAGAGATGATCTTTAAACTTTGCCTTGTTTGAAATATTACGTTAATTTTACGCGAGTGTATGTTTAAAGTTTTATCCAATCCAATAGCCCCATCAGCCATTGGACTTTGTAAATAGACTTAACATAATATTTATTAGGTCGAGTGAATATATGAACTCCCCCCCCCCCCTCCCCCTTGAACAAAGAGATCTCTCTATAGACATAAAAGTGATGCATTATTAAAGGCATTTTCCTTGATTTCGATGAATGTCTGCTCTATATATAGAGAGTATATAATACAATAAATTTGATTATGTGTAGGGTCGGGTCTTTGCTTAGAGGGGGGATTTCATTGAAAATATATAATTTCTCTTTGGGCCTAAATAAATAATCGAATAAATTGGGAAAATGTATTCTAGAACTCCTCTTTTGTGCTACGGGTTTCTTTTTACGTTCTCTTACCTCTATATATGGATGTTAATATATATAGAGAGAAAGTATTGGATTCATGTCAAAAATTCGATGTCGAGATTTTGATGGATATACACGTTTTGAGGTCCCCTGAATACAAAAAAGTGGTTTTCGCGACATGGTCTGTCTGTCTGTGTGTGAATATCTCAATAAAGAAAAGAGCTAGGAGGTTGAAATTTGATATTTAAGTTAGGTGCCCCTCTGGCACGTGACACGAAGCTTTTAGATACGTAGGGCTTATAGCTGGTAGTTCAATCAGGATAGGTGAAGAAAATCTACAGCTAGTTGCATTTCATTATTTTATTCCCACCACGTTAACGTTAGGATCCCGGTTGGGATCATCTTCAGAACAGGTGGGTGTTATGTATGTGTATATTTGTAAATTTCAATCATATATTATATGGAACTCAAAGATAAATAAATAAAAATAAATTATATTAGTTATGATATAATTGACACTTCAGATTTGTCTTGAGACGTGACCATCGTCTCTCTTGGCCATTTACTTTCAATTATATCATAACTAATATAATTTATTTGTATTTATTTATCTTTGAGTTCTGTATATAATACAGTGGATGATTGAAATTTACAAATATACACATATACATAACACCCACCTGTACTGAGGATGATCCCAACCGGGATCGAAACATCAACGTGGTGGGATTTTCCCATGTTTATAAATTTTACATCCCTGAAGACTTAATTTTCCAATGCCCTCGAAATTCCACGGAAAGAAGAAAATCCCCCCAGACCATCCAACCCAATTTCCGAGATCCTCCGACTCTCCGAAACGTATTAAAATCTACAGATCTTCAAATGAACAAGCCACTCATGAAATTCATCAACAACTCACAGATACAATTTTAGACATTTTTACATTTATTCTTATTAGCCTATTCATAGATTCTAGTGTTATTTTCATATTATTTTATATTGTATTGGTTTTGTTTTCATATTGTATTGATTTTGCTTTTTTTTATTTGTCTCTTGGCCTAGTTTGGGCCATGAGAATAAAACGATACAAAAATTTGTAAATTTTATAAAAATACAATAAACATAAATATACAATATTTTTACAAAAAATTATATAGGTAAAATGTTACAAAAGATTGATGTGTAGCAGAAATACAAATAAATAAAAATGTTCGAAAAACAGCGTGCTTTTTTTTTTGCTTTGTTATTGTATTAATTTTGCTCTCGTTTTGTTTTATATTGTATTAATTTTATATGGTTTATGTTAATTTGTATATATTTATTTTGTAGACGTTTTGGCGCGTGGCTTAACGGGCGAAAAAAAAAATGTACATCTTGAATTCAAATGTACCCTACTGTTGGAAACTAAAAATCGGGTGTGACAAGCACAAAACACAACTTCCTCTTGCTGAAGGGTAAGAGAAAGTCGTGTGCTGTGCGGACAGTCACACCAGAAATTTTTTTCTTTATTCGTATACATTTCGGACATCATCATTAATAATAATCGAGCACAATTTCTGAGAAAGTAGGCAGTAGACAAGCGAAACGTCGCGTTTTTATTCAACGGGCTGTATCTTATAATTATTTCCTTTTTATTCGCAGACCATTTCTTTTTTGTTAAGTAAAGGAAAATAATAGATTTTCATCAATGAGGATTTCGATCTATCTATCTCTCTCTTTGGACCTGAATAAATAACGAAAGAGAGAGAGAGAAGAGAGAATTGAATTGAAATCAAAGTTCGTCGAGAATATAAATAAAGTGGATATTTATTTAATGCACAAATGGGAAACGCTTATATAAATTCTTTTGTTTTTGTCTCCAACATATTTATGTATTTGACGAAACAATTATTCCCATCAGCACCGCCCACTTTTAGTTTTTTTTTTTTTTTTTTTTTTTTTAAACATTCACACTTTTTTCTCATTCACACTCACACTCACACACACATTCACACAGTCTTTTCGGCAACTTAGGCCATTTAAGACTTTGACGATAACCGTTGTAATGTATATATTATCTATTGTGGGTTCAGGCATTTCTATTTAAGCCATCTGGTATCCAAATGGCTTAAATAAAATCATCGGACTGCCTGGGTCCGAACCCGCGACGTTTGGTATAGGAGGTAGGCACGCTACCTACTATGCCACACCCGGGGGCGCCCACTTTTAGTTAACAGGATATATTTTTATATTTGTTTCAGCCTAATTTTCTCTTTCAATTTCTAATTCAATTTAAATCGAACTTTAAATAAAATTTAAGGTGCGCGTCTCGGGGTGCTAATTTTGCGAGATTGCAGCCACAATTTTGAAGCTATTGACATCAAATTTTTTTTTTAATTAAAGCTATTCAAATTATCTACAACTCATAGAAGCCCTTTTTTTTGATTTTCGAAAAAATAAATTTTTTTTTTTTAGATTAATCGCATTAAATAAAAGATATTTTTAAAAAATCCGCTCTATAACTTATAGATAATTAAATTAGTAATCATTGTGTTGAAAAATAATTAATTTTCTACCCTTAATTAATTAGCTGGAATCTTTCAAATGAAATGGAATAAATCTCTTGTATTCCTAGGGGAAAAACTAACGCCATCTCTGGCCGCCTAGAGTAACTCGGTAGTCAATCGTCTTATAACGGCTTTTCGAGACGCGCACCTTAATGATAACTCAACAAAAAAAAGGGGCACAACCTCCTGGCAAGAGGAAAAGCTCGCCTTATCCACCGCCCTCGGCTGGCTTATCCACTTGTATTTATATAAGTTAATATAAATCGTTAAAAGTTTATTCCTATGAACTCTACTATAGCACAGAGATCAAAGCGCCTAAAAGTTAGGCAACCAAAATGTTTTTTTTTTTTTTTTTACCAGACTGAGAACTATCTTGTTTATAATTTCGTTAATTATTAACAGATTTTCACGAACGAATGATTATTGGAAAGCTGAAGAACTATAGAATATCTTAAATATATATTTTTACATTCATGGATGTAAAAATTTTATTAGGGCTGACCAAAGTAAAAAGAAAAACTGAAAAAATTCGATTTTTCTAAAAATTTTAGCCGCATTTTGTCCCACTAAATCATCTCCGATTGGGCTGAAAATTATATTCTTATGTGTATCAACTGTCTGTATATTTTTTAAGTCCCGAGTTTTTGTTTTTTTTTTTCTTCATTCACACTCACACTCACACACACATTCACACAGTCTTTTCGGCAACTTAGGCCATATAAGACATTTACGATAACCGTTGTAATTAAGATATCAATTGTGGGTTCAGTCATTTCTATTTAAGCCATCTGGTATCCAAATAGCTTAAATAAAATCATCGGACTGCCTGGGTCCGAACCCGCGATGTTTGGTATAGGAGCTAGGCACGCTACCTACTACGCCAGACCCGGGGGCCAAAGTCCCGAGTAAAAATTATAAAAAATGATGGAGAAATTCACACGCCCGCAGCAAGTCTGCATAGTGAACCTTGAGCGACACACAGGGATATACACGCCCACACATTTTTCTCCTAGCCACCTGCTGCGGGCGTGTGGATCATTTTAAATCATTTTTAATCGGCATGGTAATGGTTTAAAAAAAATTTAGAAAATTCAAAATAAGCTCCGCTTTCTATTTAAAAATCCACCTTGAATGATTCTATCAAATAATAGAAATTTATTTACGTCATAGAGAATAGTGGGTGGGGTGGCATTTCCATTTCCTCCTAATTGAAAAAGGAAAGACGAGACATAATACAAATGTGCTGGTAGTAGTTTATTTAGTTCATCTACCTCTTTTTTATTTTTATATTCATTCTTTTTTTTTTTTTCTTTCTTCCACCCACCTTTGTTTCATTCTTTTCTTTAGGAAAATTTTTCCAATAAGAAACTATCAACTTTTTTATTATTATTATTCTAAACTCTGTGTCTCTTATTATTATTATTATCATCAACTTATTCAATTTATTTTAAAATAATATTCTAATATTGGGAAATTGTATTTTATTTTCAGGGATTAAAAAGTCTGGCAATGTCTGAGATGTTTTTAGATATTTTATTCAAATACGGATCCAATTTGTATATAGCCTTTATACACCAAAAAGTGGAACACTTTATTTCTTCTTAAAAAGACATGCTCTAATCTATCTTAATGATATGGTAACTTATTAAACATTTAATATGAATTAACTTATACATTTCTAAGGCCCGTCTGCTTCACCTAGGAGGAGTTTGTTAGCCCCGGCTTTTTTTGTAGTGCAGAAACCCACTTTAGTTTTAATTTTATAGTAAAATATACGATATTTCATCATTTTATTGCTAAAAGAAGTATTCTAGAGGTAAATATATTTGTTATTTTACCTTAGATTTTACTTCTTTTATCACTAAAACGATGAAATGTATAATTTACAATATGTTATAGGCTAGGGCCCGCTTGCATCAGATCTCGTCGCCATATTTAGCCCTGAGTTAACCTCACTTTTGAGTAATTTCAGCTAAATATATGGGGAATTGGAGCCAAGGTCTGGGCTAAAGTTAGCCCAGGCCCAAAGTCGGGGCTAAAAGTTAGGCCTGGGGTGACACGTACGAACATGTTTTATGAACACAAGCATCCTAACTTCACTAATATAAAAATATAAAAAATAATATAAATGCAATCTGGAATCTACTGTTTTTTTTGTTATTATTCATTTTATGTCAGTTAGGATTATACTTGTATATCCAGGATATATTGCAAGGTGTTGATTATTCTCCTAACTTCAGCTAACGCATTGCATATCTGTATTACGTCTTGTTGATAAAACTATTTGTCTTCAAATTGAAATACCGTATTTCATCGATTCTAAGACCCACTTTTTTTTTTCAAAAATAATCGTTTCCAAAATGAGGTGCGTCTTAGAATCGATGGCGTATTACAATCGCTGTTAATGAGCAATATACTCGAAATACAATAAAAGACACAAACATGATGAGTAAACGATCTATCTTAATAAGATAATTTTATTTACGGTAGTTTATTTTCAAATAAGTGAATAAATTAAACTTAAATTCATTTTGTTCAATTTATTTTAATTTAACACCTTAATTTTTTTTTTTTTTCAAAAATTTCCAAAATCATCAAAATATTTCCTCAAAAATATTTTTCTCAAAAACTAGACTGCGTCTTATGTTAGATTCGATGACGTCTTAGAATTGATGAAGTACGTTAATTAAATATTTATTAATTCATATACCCGAAAAAATAAGTGTGTGCCGCCGCGAGTTGAACCACGGATCCTCCAATTTGTACTCGGAGTGCCCTTACCACTAGACCACAGCACGGCAGCAAGCAATTTTATTTATTTATTTATTTAATGCTTCAGGGCGAAAGCAATTTAAGTCATTAGAAGAAATGGATTCGGCGCCTAATTTGGGGTCTATTTCTTCTGCTGACTAAAATTGCTTTCCAACTGAGTTCATATACCCGAATGCCGTGCTGTGGTCTAGAGGTAAGGACACTCCGAGTACAAATTGGAGGATCCATGGTTCAACTCCGGCGGCACACCCTTATTTTTTCGGGTATATGAATTAATTACCGTATTTCATCAATTCTAAGACGTCATCGAATCTAACATAAGACGCAGTTTAGTTTTTGAGAAAAATATTTTGAGGATTTTGGAAATTTTTGGAAAAAAAAAAAAAAAAAATTAAGGTGTTAAATTAAAATAAATTGAACAAAATGAATTTAAGTTTAATTTATTCATTTATTTAAAAATAAACTACCGTAAATAAAATTATCTTATTAGGATAGATCGTTTACTCATCATGTTTGCGTATTTTATCGCATGTCGAGTATACTGCTCATTAACAGCGATTCTAAGGCGTCATCGAATCTAACATAAGACGCAGTCTAGTTTTTGAGAAAAATATCCGTGGTTCAACTCCCGGCGGCACACACTTATTTTTTAGTGTTTTTAGTTTTAATTTATCTAATTAAATCATGTTTCAAAGAGAGCCAACAGGCATATTAAAATAAATTACACACAGACTTTAAAAAAAAAAGCAAAGATTTGAAATGAGATAAAATTGAGTTGAGGGAGACGCCATTACCATATAATAAGTGAAATTTAATTAATTTTTTTTTTTTAATCCCATGGAATTAAATGATCAGAGTAGGATGGAGAATCCGTTTGCAGTGAGTACTGTATATTCCCTACCACAAAGGCAACAAACAATCCGATTTGCTTGAATCGTATCCGTCCATTAGAGTGGACGTGCTTTGTGGCTATTAAGCCAAGTCTCTCTCTCTCTCTCTGTTGGCTATTTATGCGCACGGGAGCTGATTACGGGTGACAAGAGATAGGATAGGTCTCTAAAATAGGAGGAGGATAACAGCAACAACAACAACAACAACAGACGACATATTATGAGAACAGAAAAGAATTGAATTCAATCAATTTCTATTAGTAATAGAAGATATGAAAAATTGGTAGAAAAGACAAAGTCTGGCTGTTTGTAACGGATAGACTCCGAAACTACTGGACCGATTTTCATGGAGTTTTTTTTAATGGGTAGAGAATTTTCCGGGGGTGGTTTTAGGCTATGATTATATCAAATTAGGGACCCCTCCTTTAGGGGGGTCACAAATCTCCCAGGAAAGCATTGGAAAACAGGTTCTAACTCGCTTTACGAAAAATATATTAATCAAATCTTTAAGGAGCCCTTACACGATCAGACTGTCAGTATTTGAGCGGAATGGCGTTTTGACTGAACGTGTATGGGCAAGACTGAAGGACTGAAGGCCGAGACTGACGAATTTCTAGATATTTTGAAGTCCGAGCTTCAGTCAAGGAACATGGAACAGGATCAAAGAAAAAAGTGGAGGGGGTATTGACCACCTCAGTCGGAATTGAGTCGCCACTTAAATAAATATTATTTGGAATTAAGAAAAACTGGCGAAGAAGGCAGGCAATTATTGCAATATTGCACAAAGAAAAAGGAATCGAACGGCGGATCTGTTCTTAGAATTCGACTTCATAATAAAAACCCCTTTTTTTTGTGTTTCCTGTTTTTTTTGTTTTTTTTTTTTTCCTTTTTGTTGGTTTTTTTGTTTTATTTTTTTATGTTAAATTTTTTTTTTTGTTTTTTTTCCCCCCCCACACCACCCACACCCCCACCCACCCCCCCCCCCCCCCCCCCCCCCCCCACACACCCCCCAACCCTTTTGGGGGCCGGTTTTCGAAATATATACTGTATGTAAATGCACATTATGCGAGTCGAAATATTTAGAAATAAGTATAAATACTAGAGTGGAGTCAGCCAAAGAAAGAATAAAAACAATTTTTTCCTGTTGACGTTTCGAGCGCCAAACACGCTCTTCTTCGAGACAATTTAATATAAATTTTTACGGATTGTAGTTCATTTCTTGATTTAAACAATGATTTTTAATATTAAAACAGGCATGTGGGTGAATGCAAGGTAACTTGTACAATAAAATTTTATATTTAGAAATAAGTGAATGATCCATGGTAACTTCAATCTCTAAATATTTCGTAGGGGAGTGGGGAGATCATCCAAACCCCTGGTTACCAGAACATCGATAATCATGCGTTTCCACAGATACACTTGGCCTTTGCTTTACAGATAATGAAACACTTCTCAAAACAATTCCATAACTAAAGATTTGGGAATCGATTTTGATTCAGAACTTAACTTTAAAACAATCAAAGAAGCTCTATGAATTTGGGATTTATATGTTGAAATACAAGGTCCTTCAACAATATATGTGCCCTCAAGACAATGTATTGCAGCCTTGTCAGATCCAAGCTCGAATATGATTCAGTCGTCTGGTCCTCTTGCTATGCTTATCACTCAGATTGTCTACAATCGATCAAAAACAGGTTTCTGCTCTACATGGGATTCAGAACAGGTGAATATGGAATATTTAGAGAAAGATGTAATGTGAATGACCTGGTCACTCTACAAATTTTTGACTGTACAGATTCACCAACTACCTAAGTACCAGCCTGTAACACCAGAAGTTTGGGTATCTTCCATGAGGCTATATGCCAAAAGATCTATAATGTCACATTGGCTAGGGGCGCGGGGTGCGTAGGGTTCGAAAATCTGGACAATAAGGAACATTAAGAATTTGCCACAATTAGTCTGAGCGGGGTTTGATACTCTCATTATTGGTGGGGATTGTGTGTTGTAATGTTCAAAGTATAATTTCGTAAAACAGGCTTAAATCATAATCTATTAAATAAATAAATAAATATATAAGATGGTACTCGACTCTGCCTAAAACAAGCGGAGAAGTTTTTGGCAATATTTTTTTAAACTTTGAATCAATTTTATTTGAGCGGTTCTTAAAACCTGTAAAACGTAGTCAAAGTTAATTTCCAGCTGAGAGAGAGATAATCATATTATTTTGGTTTTGTATACACCTTTAAAACGAAAATAAGGCTTATTTAAGAGAGAGAGAGACTAATTGATACCTTAATTAATATTTCAAGCTTTAAAGCGAGCGGTGGTTCTTGAGAAGATTTAGATAAGCACATCCATTTCCCGTCATTAATGAACCCGTTCTCAATTATTAAACTCAATTAGATTCGCGCGCGCCGTATCGAAATAGAAAGCACAATAATAAACAAATTTCACAATAATAATTGAAATCTTTGATAAGTTAAGACTTTATTTATTTTAATAAAAAGACTGAGTTTATACAGTGAATGATGAGGAAATTGTGGTTCATAGTTCTTTGCGAACTATTTTCTTCCGATCGTCTAGGACTTTAGAAAGTTTCATTCTTATCCGATATGATTCCAGAGATATAAGCTAATAAACCAGCTACACATTATGTATACAACAGTAGGGCAT